>QEWY01000838.1:220596-242298 GCA_006503575.1 Baylisascaris schroederi | reverse complement strand
TCCAACGCATTTGATCGTGCCCCATACCTTCGCATCTTTGATGAACCCTTCTCTTTGCTTAACAAGTTGTTCGCCTTAGTGTCTGAGTCAATTCTTTCAGTCGGTGTATTCGCCGACTCATCCATCCTCTAAACATTATATCCTCAGATACTTAAGGACAACTCGGCTGGATATGGACAGCAAGAATCAAGAGTCGGCTAGCACAACAATCTAAGCAACAGCGCATATGAAAGTAACGAACGCAATAGGTAAATCTTTGCGATGGGACGATTGATACCGATAAAGCTATAAAGCCCCAGATAAGGATGAAAACAAACAAAGCAAAACAGATGCACATGTACACCTAAAAGTTGTTTCTGATTCAACTTAATGAACATCAGCTATATCCTCTCCCTTACCCTCTCTTATACAGTACTTTACAATATACTGATATCTGTTATTTACAATTTATGTACTGAATTCCATTCAAATAAACAAATAAACAGAAGAGCAGAAGGTGAAATAAGGTGCTATCATTATCCCTTTAAACATCTGTTAGATTCGATTCCAGCTGACTTCTATAAAAAATAAAGGGGTGCCTAATAAAATAAAATTAATGTTATCCCTAATTAAGGTTCATAATAAACGTCAACTCATTGTTACGTATGCGATCGATAGAGGTGACCTTTCCAATGCTCACCTTTGAATATTTTAACGCATTGCAAATTAATAATAAATCTAGCAATCGTCGGGAAATAGCTGCAATAAATGTCACCACTGTTACTATTTTCATTCTATTACTATTACTGTTGTTATTATTGTTATCATTATGGCCGTTATTATTAAATCAAACTATTATGAGAACCCAAAAGGGGATTAGAAGCTGCCCACGACAGAGCCCTACATCAAGTCACTTTCGGTGGGGAATTCAACGCAACTGTGAAATGACTTTATTCGTCAACTCATTCCCATGGGGCTTCTTTTCCCCAATTAGGACTCAATGTGGTATAGACCAAACCAAATCAAAAAAAAGATCCCGAACTTACTCAACATTTCACTCCCATTTCCGTATCAAAATTGCGAAACGTCGATCACGAGTGCCAACAGTTGCTACAAGCCACAAAATCGACCAAAGATCAGCGAGATCGCTTCACTAGGGATTAGACGTCAGGGAGATTGCTTCAGCTCGACCTTTGAACTTTTCACTACCTTTCATATCGAACACAGCTGCCCACGTCCAATAACCAAATGATGAGCTTCAATAAGCTCAGCTACCTGGATAGACGGCCCAATAAACCCCCCCCCAAGTCTAAAGGACTCCTCGCACCCAAGTGTTGGTATATAGAGAAGGTTGAAATCACAGCGGAAACAACAGTGCGTAGCTCGAAAGTCCTTTAATGCACTATGGTGGCACATCACTAATATGCCCATCCAATTCATCAACAGCTCCCCCTTTACCCTCGATAGGTGTTACTCGTAGGCTCAAACGATGGCTACGTAATTAAACTTCCTCAAGCCAGCCTCTTGTCCGTTCAATTACCTTTCTCCTCTCTCGTATTACACCAAGGGATTACCCCACACTCTTATGCATTTAATCGAAGCAATAATTATTCATTACAAATAAATATAGGTGGAAATCCACTTCTCTTTTGTGAAATACGATTCGTTTATGCAAATTTATTTACATGAAATATTTCAAAAAATGAATATTCACATCACTATCAAAGGCAATATTGCATTCAATAATTATAACGAAACGATCATATCGCATCACTTCATATCTTCATAAGCAAAGCAAAAACTAATTTCCCTATTTCAATGTTATGACAAAACACTGATCAACAATACAGATACATAAGAGAGGGTACCGTTTGAATGAGCAATTCGCATTACTGTAATCCATTCCAGTAGTGAATGGAACTCGAAATCAAACACATCCATGTTCAGAAGGGTATCAACAAGACCGCCACCGTGTTAGATTTGTTTTCAGCACGAATGTTTTACATGAAAGTTAGAGCGTTTCACTGGCAACTGCCCCATTGTCGATGTGGTTTATTATTCTGAAACGAAACGCCTAAGTATTCTTATAGATCTTTCTTCCTTCTATTTACTCTTTCCCTCTCTAGCGAACATGTTACACAGCCATAATAGTACAGACTGCTATCATACAACAGATACACTTACAAAGTTACCCTTGTACCTTCATTCTAAACAACGATCATGCATGCATAAATAACATAAAACAGAAGCAAACATCACGAGGTGCAACACTGCCATGTTATATACGACCACAATAAAAAACCGACTATGCCAATTGGTGGGATATAACTGCAGTAAACATTACTAAAAAGTACAATGTATTAACCATTCTAATGAGTTGGTGCAAAAAAAGATACTAACCGCGTTGCATTGTTGATCACTGCTAAACTCCTTCAGTTATTAGTTACCACCCTTTCAGACACACTCAAACTTTTGCCTCGAATAGCTACCCCACTGAATGCACATAGAAACATCGAGTTATTTACACAGAGACTTCTTAGCTACACGAAGCTTACTTTTTACTTTCTAATTTTTGAAAATTCACTGCATAAATTTGGATGGTTAGTGCGATTAATCAATCCAGTGAAATCGACAGAAAAGATTCGGCTACCTTCTTTCTGCATGTGCTGCACAATCTCACTCTCATAATAACTGCAGCATGTTGCACCTCCCAACAACAAATTTTGCACATATGAACATAGACAATGAACATATTCTAAAGGCAGCGACTGCCAAAATCGGATGTCCTTGACCTAGTTCCAGTGGTAATATGCCAAAATATGATCACTTGGAAGAAAAACCCTCCGAAAACTGTACCTTCTGCCTCTTCATTAGCTTTCCCATCACCACAGAGGCATCAGCTACTAAAGTGCACAACTCAAATTCTCAAATAAGCAGTAGATAGAGCTTCTCCACTAAAAAGGAAAGAAGCTGTTTGATGTATTTGTATATGATCCCGGAATATATATGATCCCAGAATATATATGTTGAGGTTCACCTCGGAAAGCAAAATTCACTAGAAAAAACATCCCCACCACTGCATTTGGAAACTCTCTTCTAACTCTGACGGCATCCTTTAAGGAATGTAACTTGTGCATACAACAACACTGACTCGAAGTACGAACAAAATGTTAACGGGATAGGCCGAACCTTTCAATGCTTCGTTTGATATCACTGTTGAACTTATCTATGAGTCCCTTTCGCAGAAACCACTGACGAGAAACTTCCATTTGTTGGTCGCATTCGGCGAACTGCATGAGCATATCCTCCTCGCTCACCTCGTTCAGCAGTTCCAAACAAGAGACCGTTTGCGCTTCCAGTCTGGCCAACTCGGCTTCCGCTACCTCGACCTCCTTGCATAGAGTTTGGCTATTTGCATTCTGAAGTTAGTTCATGCAGCAAAAGCACAGCATTATGAATGTATTTATGGGAAGACTACAGTGAAGTGCACAACGCAGACATTTCAGAAATCAGCCCCTCCTCCCAACCATTATTTCCGGATGTGCTCAGTTAACTCATGAAGAGTCCATTTGACTGTAACTCATCTATGATGGCAGTCGGATGTCAGCACAGCAATCGCCACATTCGAGTGCCACCAAGGTAACCGCATCAAAATTATGAATTCAAATAAACAAACATAAACCTATAAAAAAGCACAGTTCCATAGTCAGCCAAACTGTCACTGTTTATGACTTATCATTCCCCACTGTGGCAGTATCTTGTTCTAATCTATAAGCACAGTAATAAGCACCAACAGGTAGGACACAATACTTTGCGAGATATCGAGTAATCAGCATAACGAAACGAAAGTAACACTTCGATGGGTAATCAGCGATAAAACAGCTCATATAAACAAACTCATCCAAGTAAATAAGCAGCACATCACTCACCTTCGCGAAACTCTTTTCCACCTTGCGCACGAAGCTCACAATGGAGCCTTCAACGGTGTGCAGAGCACCCAGATCTTCCAGGTAGCTTCTTCGTATCCTCGCAAATCTATGCGATGAGAGTTTCCTTGGGCCATTATCCCTTAAACTGTCTCGAACATAATCATGACGCATCGGCCGTCGAAATAAAATACAACTAGCACAAACGCACATTCCTCTGGAAGATATTCGCAGGACCGCAATCAGATTCCAGCAACACACCACGTTTCTATTCCCAAGCAAACGATCCCCTGAATGCGGTACACACAGTTACACGATTGGCGTCGTCTTTAATATCATTGTGCTATATGCGAAACTAACGTGAACTGTGAATATAAATTTCAAACTGCGGACACGCATTCCGACCACTTGTGAGAGTGCTATTCGACGACAAAGAAGTTGAGAAAAAAAGTGTCGCACAAAACTGAAAAAAACCAACTTTGAGGCATTCTCGACGTCGCGTTGCTTTTCCTCCAGGAGCTCATTCCATTGTTTTTGCTCGAACTGTAGATTGAGGTAGTACTCGTTGAGTTCGGCGATCTCTCTCTCGACGGCGGCCAACTTGGAAACCGCACCACTGCCATGCATTGAGGTGTTCTCCTCTTCATTCAACGATACTACCACTTCCTCCTTTAAATTTATATCCCTCTCCTCAAACTATTAGATAATTGAAACGATACCTTTCCTTCGCGTTGTATACTTATTTAAGTTACAATTCATTCAATCAAGTCCAAGTCCTTTACTAATAAAATAAAAAGATGGAAACATTAAAGAAAGAGAAATTATTAGCTTCCCACTCAAAATTTACTCAAAGCAAAGCAATATACAGCAGCTTTTGAATAGCTGAAAGAATGCAAAATTACGAATTTAACTTCGCTGTACCGACCACTTAGCATGCACTCAAAAACCGTTTATAACCTTGTCATATTGGTAAGTAATCCGAAACGAGCAGTAAATCTGACGCACCTACCATGAGACCAGCAACTATCCAATAGCACTTCGCAGGTGAACAGTGAACAATGAACAAAACAACTTTTGAAAATGATGACAAAATATGCCTATATACATAACAGTGCTAACTACATTTAGTAAATGAAAAAAGATTTAAGCGCGCATTGAACTTCAGATCGCACTTTTCCTTTCAGTGAAGATTTTTAATCAAGGTTACTTATCAAAATTGAACTACTGAATAGAAGTACACAATTTAACCAATCAAGAAACTCCAATTGCAGTAACAGCATTGGAAACATGGGGATCAGCTCCCAGTCGACTCCGAAGTCAAAGTTCACGCTGAATTTAAGAGCATTTTTAATTCGTGTTGATTCGGTGGCAAGATACATTTCAATATTCGTTAAGCAGTGTTTAATCGAGCAGTTTGATTCTGACTAATTAAGTGAGCAAGAGTTTAGATTATCTTACTTTCGAAGCCCCCTTATCACTTATCAATACTCTCAACACGATACACTTCTGCAAATTACCTAAAAATGCATGAGACCGCTCATTGCTCTAAGATAACCATCCGAAAGGATCGGATCGACGATTCTGACATATGCAATAAAAACGTTAATCATTTTTGAAAAGATGTCAGCACTGTGCATACGGAAGATCTGGCTGCAATTCATAATTTTTATACTATTTCAATTTCGCTTCCGTTAAAATATATGCTCGGTTGAAAGAAGCAAA
This sequence comes from Baylisascaris schroederi, assembly GCA_006503575.1. Lineage (NCBI taxonomy): Eukaryota > Metazoa > Nematoda > Chromadorea > Rhabditida > Ascarididae > Baylisascaris > Baylisascaris schroederi. The sequence goes on along the minus strand of QEWY01000838.1, from coordinate 236,671 downwards.
AAGAGTGCTCATCCATCTGTTATACCTTTACAGGTTACCCCTTATTCACCACCTTGGAATGAACTAAACAAGAAAGAGATCATTAAACATACGGAATCAGCGGCATCGCTTTCTCGAATTACAACACTCGATCTTCTTCCACGGATGGAACGTCGTCGTTTCTTAGGGCCCTAAACACAACAATTCCATTGTACCCTCTGATCAATTCCGGTTCGGCCATACAAATACAACTCGAAGCAAAACGACATACACGGATCTTTCAGACACCGCTAACTGATATAATGCAGATGCCTTCAGACAAGCTTATTCGAGACGCACGACTGAAGCAGTGTAACACGATGACAACAATGCCACACAAATAAGTACAATTAAATTAAAATCTTATCTTGTACCCAACACTTCCAGTTATTTTAAAGCAGTATTCACTCAGCCAATGAAGATTCACCTCCTATTACTTCAGAATACCCAGAAATGTTGAGATCAATCTCAGTGCTGCAGCTCTCTAAACAATGGGAGAAGCAAATTCGAAGAATGACGGAATCTGATCGCTAAGCATATATAACCGAAGCGGCATCAACACCATCCACTGACGAGAGACGGCACTTCTCACAACTGACCCGCAGATGATTCAATCTTGCAATGGCACTTTTACATGCTGTTTCATGCCCACCAAATCATAACATCGCCTGACATTCCCCGCTAAACTTTTCTCTACATTTGTGTGCATTCAAGGTGCTGTAGGGGATAAAACAATTTTCTATCTACTTTATCGTACAGTGGGAGGCAAAAGAAATAAGAAACGAAAGCGATCTAGATGTGGTCAAATACAGGGCAACTTGACAGCGCTTTTGATGAGCGACAGAAAAGAAGAAAACTAGCGCTATCCCGAAAGGACTGGCATTAAAGTGATGCAACAAAGAATATCCACTGCACATTCAGGTTCAGACCTGAACAGGCCAATCCTCCAATCCGTTAGAGGGGTAGAAGAAGGAGAAGTGAGGCAGTATTTGAAATGCAAAATAGAGTCCTATACAGTCAACTTAGGGTGTTATATGATGCATTATTCGATGTGAGAACCACACATACTCAGACTGAGGTACTCATCCAATGCATGCAAAAGAGCAATTCATTCACTGTTGGTGGTTAATGATGGTAAAAGTGTGAGAAATGAATTATACGTATAATTAACCTGATGCTCGGCTTCCTCCGATTGGGAACGGTCGTGTGCCCTGCTCCTCGAAGAGGACTCCCCGTAGTCACTGACAACGAAAGACATAGTATATGATAGTTGATCAGGTGACGCAGAAGACCAATTTACAGCACACCGCAGATTTATCCTTACCTTGTGAATCTATGTGACTTAGCACCTGCAACATACACGATGTCACCATTTCTTAGAGACACATATGAATAGTGCAAAAGTACAATCAAACACTACAAAGAAACTTACTTATTCTTAACAATCAAAACAACATCAAACCATAAAAGAGAATAAACCAACGTTAAATGTTCTATTTGAAATAACCTCAGATCTAAGAAAATTCCCTTCCTTATTTTAGTTGAAGGATAACAATAAAAATTGATATTTCTGCTTAAAATATATGCCGTAATCGTTTGAATTAATCTTTTTAAACCTATAAAAGTATCCAAAAATGTTTTGGAATAAGGATCAATAAGAAGATGAATTTTACTGAAAGGGGTTTTATTTATATATTTGGCACGATGAGGGTATATAAAGTTTCTGATCGATGAAAACGAGCCATTTTATTGGGATTTAGAGTGGAAGTGAGGAGGGATGGTTTACCCGACGGAAGTTAATGAACGAGGAGTACATCCTTGGCACACACAAATCCATTAAAAACACTTTCAACTAATAGCTCATTATGCATAAAAACGAACTTAATTAGCAACTTTGAACAAATTAACTCGTAGTATTGCCGAAAAAACCCACCACAGCAAAGAAAAAATAAAAGGAATAAAAAAACATTTTTGAATCTGTTCCAAGCGCGGCAAAATTGGACGCTGAACACTCATAAAACTCTCGTTAAAAAAAGGTGAACATATATAACAGCGCAATTGCTGGGTCAGCTTTAAATGTAACCATCTCGGAATTGCTCTCTGAAGGACTGAGGGGAGGGGAGGGAGAGGAAGGAGAGGATTTTTTTGTAGTACCGTGAATTAAAGATCCAAGGCAAGATACAATCTTAAACATCGAATCCGAAAAGTAATAATCGTTTCGCGTAGAAAAAAAAGGCGTAAAACACGGCAGTTGAATCATCGACCGGATGTTATACACTTCATACGATCCCATTCAGAAGAAAAGTATTGCAATAATTAAACCTAAAGCGAAAAGATGATCTACGTACACTTTACTCCATCCCTTCATTCCAGAAATCGCCAAAACTCCGGAAATCCCCAAGAGTGGAGCTAGAATTTTATAGGTAATCATTGCCCGAAATCATTAAACAATATACTTCTTTCATATCGTTTATATTGAAAAGTTTCTCTCCTCCTAGCTGAGGTCACCATTCTCAGAATATATGTTAAACAGTACAATAATGAAAAGAACTTTCAAAAAGAACCGAACCGGGCTACCACCAAACAGTACAAACACAGAGATGAAGAAGACCTGATCATGCCCTCAATTCGCGTTTTACCACATCCTTAGGTCCCAATGAGTTAGCCTCTTTTCAAAGGAATATTTAACGACCCAATTCGAATTCAGGTTTCAGGATTTCGATTCTAGGATGCGCAAATCTTCTTACAAATTAAAAAAACCATACTTCAACTTTTCCGTGGATTCATTGGCAGATGACCAAATTTGCCACACTTACCTAAGAGTCAGATATACAGGTGGGATCACATATGTAATGTTGATAAACTTCAAAGGTAAGATCACCACTAGCATATCCAAAGGTTTGTAAACGCCCTACTGGTTAAGCTGCACTGCAAATCCCCCAACTCTATACCTATTCACATCAACGGGAAATTTCTAAACCGCGCCTCTAGAATAACGACCGAAACGACTGAACTTAAGAGTATCTCAATCTGGAAATTTCTGCAAATACCTAGAAAATTGTATCTCGCAAACCACCTCGACTTCCTACAAAAACTTGAAAGATGCCTAATTTTTCCAAAAGGATAGCGCAGACTTCTTCTCCAGAAAATCCCCTACAAAAATCCCCTACAATTAAAATTGAATCGTATAGTCGTAGATGGTTCAGAATGACATGACCGTGCAGCTTAGAGATAAACCTATGTCTCTACGAAGGACAATGGTTGAAAACAACTTTTATGCTATTATTGCAAAACTTATAGATTTTTTGCAGTATCTAAATCTCAAACACGAGTGAAGATGCTGTATAAAAGGTCTTAAAACCGATTGATTTATCCAACATAAAAGGCAACCATGAAATCACAATAAAAGAACTCCCTCATAGGCATAGATATAGAATGTTATCACATTGAGATACAAGATATAAAAGCCATCAAATACTTTTACGCGAAATATTGGCAACCTCGTTACAGTAACCGATTTATTAATAACCCTATTCACACAATGCTTCGATGAGCGTTCACACATAAATACCACAAGAACTGCAAACACTGTAAAACAAAGTGAATGATAGGAACGGACTAATAATATTCGGGTATCCAATTTTACAACGAGCAACCCATAAGAAGCTCTAAAGAACTATCCTCTCCACCACCACTTTCTCGTTTTCCGCAAGTACCACTGATTCAGGTTGCACACCAACTACAATTACAATATCATTCAATTTGCTGCAGGATGCCATCACTCTAAAGTACCATAAACAGTCAACTATAGGAAATGGCCTACTTCCCCCCTCTCCCCTCCCCCCTCCCCCCCAATAACCTAGGTGCGTAATCGTTGGGATATTCTCATTGAGCATTAATAATCACATAATCGAACATAACTTAAAAATCAACAATACAATGATAATAAAACTACCGCAGATATTATATAAAAAAGCAAATAAACACAAATTAGAATTACCGATACACGCTAAAACACATCGAAACCGACTCCGAGTACCCACAATTGTCGGAAATCAACTCCGAGTACCCACAATTATTGGTAAGCTTAATATTATTCAGTTCACTCGTTAATTCATACACTTCATAACCAATATTCGATATTCAAAGATGCAGATAGTAAATCTCGAAGTCTTTCGATGATTCATACTCAGAAAAAAAAAAAATCCACCGGCTATATGTTACGTTCGAAAATATCATGGGACCTCAAAACCCCCATAGGATGAAACAATTCATTAGATACCGAGAAAGTTGTGGTTTTTGGGTGCAATACATTGAATCCTGAATTACACAACGATTTTGCGAAGATCCACAAAAATGGCCACTGATGAAACTTGGAATAATGTAATCATATTTAACTACATCCCCATATAAGAAGTAAACACCTCACACGTTGACAATATAGTAATTCATAATACTATCTATATTGTGATCTAAACATTCCAATCCTTCATACTAGCTACCCATAACTTTTGAATAAATGTGTTTGGATATCAATTCGATGCAAATAAAACCCATCTATGAAAAACGTAACAATAGCAATTGTATAACATTCTCATATATGACGATCAAATCCCACCCATAAAAAAAGATCACTATCGCCCCTATTTGAATTTTATTCTTAAATAAATTTTAAAATTGGATTTTAAGAAGTTATTGAGGCTTTACCTTGCTCAGAATTGATCTGTTGAATGATCACATAAGAAATCAATAATTCGTGATACCAGTACGATAATAATCACGCGTTCTGTGATGACGGAACTGCAATTATAGAATGACTATAAAGCAAAAATCAAAGATTAAAAGAAGGGAAGTTATGTGAGTGATGGAAAACTTTAAAAAAACACCGACTGATTTGCCATTTCAAATATCACCTTCTTATTTATTCATTTCCGCTGGTGGCCTCATTTCTGGCTAATCGATTCCAATAAACTTTATAAATTGCAACTAAAAACAAAGAATGTGAATATACTCCGATATGACGAAACTAGAAGAGGTGACCAGGCAGCAACATGATTGCTAGTGAGTGATGCTTCTTGCAATTCCCCTCCTCCCTCCCCTACTTTATAGCTTCTGGTACACAACAATATCGCAACATAATCAAAGAAAACTAACATCGCCCATGTTTCGACAACTAAACGATGACATGCAAATCCCATACTATGCGCCACTCGTAAATAAAAGAAATAATCGAAATTATTCACCAATTAAACGTTCTGGAGTACTAAACCTTCAAAGGTGCAGATCAGTATATAAATACAAGGCTCCTTACCGAGTTAAGTGCACCTAACTTACCACCTATCTATATTAATTAAAATCAGTTTATTTATCTACGAATTGTGACGCACATCTTAAATGATTAACGAAAGATACGAAAGTTATGATTCGAATCGAACCACTTGACCTTCATGATCTAAATCGAACCACTTGACCTTCATGATCTAAATCGAATCACCTGACCTCTATAACCGAAAATAGCCAATAAAACGCGTTATGGTTGAGTAATTAGGATTCATGTCCACTAAATGAGCGAGCAGCTCGAACTTCGGGTAATATGCAATCGTTAGATTCAAAAACAACCATCTCATACGATATGAAAATATCATTATCTCTGTGACATACCTTTTTTAAGGATGGTGATCCAATTTCCCTCCTCATATAATGATCTCTCAATTTGACAATTCGATATACGATTGCATAAATCCTCTAATTCTCCAGCAACGAACAAGTGGTAATACCTGTAAAAATTAATTCCACCTTAGAATGGAAGCAATCACTAATACCACTCTAATTATAATCAATTTCTAAGCAAATCAATCATTTAAGCAAATCACTTCAAGCAAAATTTTTATGCAAATTTATGCAAATAAGGGAAACCAACTAAATTACTATTTGATAGTGACAGGTTCTCTTAAAGTATTCTCCACAATAACAGCTAAAACAGTAACGGGAACAGAAACAACAGTAAAAAATAATGCAACCAAGCAAAAAAGCTATACTTATAAAACAACAGACACAATTCAAATTTAAACGATCCAATCCGATATGAAAACACCAATATAATTTCCAACAATCGGTTCGTCAAAAACACACCTTGGAAACCTAAATTCTTAAATATTCAAGTTATAAAAACCGTGTTTTACAACCGAAATGATGCGATAGGTTCCCTTCATTCAATAATCAATTAAGAAAGCTCCTCCTCCCCCTCCATACCCCCCCCCTTCTCTTGAATATGAAGTCATTGCAATCATGAACATGAAGATTGCAATTGCAATTGCATCATGAACAATTGCAAGATTGCAATCAGGAGCTCTTCCTATTTACCTCAAGAAGCGTTGTCCGTCTGCATTCTGCCATGGCACTAACATATCTTGCTGTGTGAAATCTTGACCTTCATGCACTCTCAGCCTACCGTTACTATCCCTTCTGTTCATCTGAAATAATCTGTCATAATCATCAAAAAATCAACCTGAAATTGCTTTCAAGTTTTAGTTGCCAGTGCTCAGACATGCTTTCAACGATTTTCCACAACTACACTTCTTCAGATAGTCAAAAAAATAAAGCAGCATATATAAACTATCATCACTCGCTATTAGATGCTTCATATAGGTCCACTGGGCAAAATAATTATCCCTCCATATACCTATAAACTGATCCTAGAATTAATCGCATGTGCACGTCGACATATATGTTCCCAATCCAAAATACTAGCAAAAATTAAAATCAAACAAATCCACCGCTGAAACATCACAAAGCGCAGCGAGTATCTAACGACCCCACTCAAATACATCTTCGACGAATAAAATTCACTTCTAAATGCAAACTCGTAAGCAGATTATTTCAAACAATAAAAGTAAAGATATAACCTGTACATGGGATTTTTTGCCTCGCATTTTTAGATACTCCGAAACGACATTGTTGTGTGTTTGTTCCATTGCCCATACGGTGATACATGCACGACCACCAATAGTTAGAACACGTAACAATTCTTCGATTGCACGCATTCTTGAATTTACTGCATTCAATAAACTTTCTAGATAAGAAACACCATTTTACAGATACCTACTTAACAGGCTGCAGCTCTGATCCGACGCGAATCCCAGTATCAACTATGAACCAATGAATGACTAGTTTATCTATTACCTGTATCGTTACTATTACTTACCTATTACCAGTAGAAATCCATTTAACCGAGAAAATTTTACCTACCAAATGTGGAGTGATGACCATGACATTGCATCAGACGCCATGCTGAGGGGTAGCTCGACGGGGCAACCATTCCACCAAATCCACTTTCACTCACTTAACCTCTCTTATCCCTTCCCCTCCCTCCCCCCTCCCCCTCCGAACAACTATATGAAAACCTGTCAAATAAAATCTACCACAGTGAGCTTTTTATAAATTTATATGTGCTAAAAAAAAGTTCAAATAGCCAACAACGTTGTACCCTTTCGATCGTTTCGAAAACGTTAATCCATCAACGCAAATGCATCAAATGAGCTAGCTAAAAACATAAGCAAGCTGAAATAGACTAAGCAATAAAGTCGAAACTCCTATTGGCATTTCAAGCACACATAGACAAACAAACAAATAAAGATACCTTCTCTTTTCGGTACTCATATGATGGATAACCGCAATACAAATAACTGCATCGGCAATAGAATCTCGATAAGGGAGTGCAAGGGCATCGGCACGTACCACATTGCAACCCTTTCCTTTCGCTATTCGGCATAAACTTCCACATAAATCACAACCGATCTGAAATGCACAATCACTTACCGAAAATGATCGGAAAAATATTGCACAAGCACCATTACGACTAATGGATCCTTGATAGTCACCTCCTTAAAACATAAATAAAGAAAGAGTTGGAAAATATGACATTTGAAATTGCTTAATCGCATAAACAATACTGTTCTCTTATTTTTGTTCAAAAAATTTCCTCACTAGTAAATTATCGCATCAACTCAAAGAACAACAATCCCAGAAGTTAATAAATCCTATACGATTTAAAAGAAGGAAAAAAAAAACAACAGATGGAAAGGAAGAGACTTTTTTCTGAAATTCTCGCCAGATAATGATGATAGCATACAACATAACAAATCCCTAAAAATACAACTTTGGATTTTATGATTAGAATATTTCCACTGGATAAAGAGAAGAGATGTGATGAACTCTTTTTCACTGGATAAAGAGAAGAGATGTGATGAACTCTTTTAGAATACTATAAAAATTGTATCGTTCTGTTTAAAATTTATTGTCTAATATCCCTCAGCGTATAAAAAGAGAAAAGAATTTACCTTGATGAGACCATCATTACGTACGAGATATTTTCCATTACCACAGCCAATATCGAAAAGAATCGATGAAGGGGGAAGTTCCTTCAGAAATTCGGAAACTGCCACCCATCGTGAGTGACGTGTTGTATCGAAATGCTCAGCTATTGATTCGTATACCTAAAATTATAGCACAGTTATTTTATAAAATAAAAAAAAACTTTCCAATAGAGATATAATAGATATAACAGACAGATAAAAAACGCATATAGGTAAAAAAGCAAACGCAAAATATAATAGATAAAAACGCTAACCAACTATCCCGACACCTTCATTCGAAGAAACGAAAAAAAAAGTCAACTCATCCAGGAAGAACGCTTCCTGAGGAGAGTTTCTAGCACCACTAGTATTACTGCAATTTTAGGTCAAAGTGTTGATTTGCCGATCGCGTTTAATCGATTAAGTTCCCTTATCTATGAATAAAAAAATAACCACCTCATAACATATACAATAAAGTAAACTAACTTACAGTGGCCACATAGTTATCTTCGATGTGTTTTCCATGTTGATCGTTGTCTGGAATTCTCATCGCTCCATTTCTATCCCAATCGCAATACTCAATGAATGGGCATCGACACTTCTGTGATGAAGTCTTACGAAACGTGAACGATACCCTCAATTGACGACGAATTAGACGATTGTTGTTCGGATTTATGTCGTACTTTCGCTTTGCTATGCTGAATTATTGCAACTTATCGCATCATTAACACCATGACGGTTAGCCTAATGAGCATAATTCCTTCAATTTGGGACCCGCCCATACTTCAAAAAACCTCTTCCTTCTTACTTCAAGAAAACCCCTCACTTCCATGCCTCTCTCCTCTTCCCTTACAACATCTTCCCTCACTCAGAAACTGCCAATCTTCATTTATTTTATTTGTTTCGACCTTCGCACATTGTTTATCTTAACTTCACATAATTCCGTATGCACGAAACTAAGGAAATAAAATACTGGATCTAATTAGCCCAATTCCGAGAAAATTTTAAATTAAGTTAACTTGAGTCCGAGTTGCGCCCTTTGATAAACAAGGAGGAAGTTGAAAAGTGGAACTCAAAGCTGCCTATCAAAATGGAGAATCAATCAATGAAGAAAATTCAGTGGAATTCGAAAATTAAATAAAACCTATATTAATATGGGAGATTTTATTGCAAGATGATAAATATGTGCTATGAATTTAATGTTCAAAAATAATAGCAAAAAACTTAATAACTATTTCGAAACCGGTTTGGTGGTCGTCAATAAAATGAAAGTAATATTAATAAAATCAAAAAAATATACCCATGCTTCCAACGATATCTCGATTCACCTTGCATCACCGCTAAACTATAACGAGGCAATAAAACATTGTAGACCGCAGACGTATTTGCGAAATCACGAAATTCCATTACCAAATCTAAAAATATCCATACCACCGCAAAAATAAATTTCAGGAAAATCCTAAAACATTTAAAAAGGGCAACCTGCTCACCGCTAATACAGCAGAGTACCTCATTTCCACTTTAATAGAACCAATCATATACTGTGTAATGCGTTCAATTTATGTCTCCTCGAACATAAGTTCCTTTAGAAACTTGGGAACGGCTATGCTTTTTCTCCAGCGTAAACCTCTCTTCCATAACCGCCCAATGAAAGGTTGAAAGGTTGAGTGGATCAGCAAATCACCGTGTAAGGCTGAATATCTTCCCAATCACACATTACTCGCTTTCATATATGGTCGCGCCATATTGTGAGGTTCATACAAAGATAGATAAACTCTTAATTAGTATCAACTAGCCTGAGATTAAGCTGAGGGAGACAATCGTATCTCCAAAAGGTGAATGCGAATCGACATGCGATGGAATTCCATTGCCCGGCTCGTAAATATTCACCGTCAATTGGTCAGGCCTTTCTGTGAAAATACCCGCTTGTATCATACGATCGATAACCACATCACATGATCGCGGGATGGTATTTTCGGCAGGCACATCCGCCTCATTTGTATCGTAATTGAATTTATAACCAAAATGCACCACTTTTCGAGACTTCAATTTCGCTGAAAAAAAAATGGCAACATTCAGAAATAAAATAGTTTGGATCTATATCGGTAAAGAAATATTGCAGCGCATTTGCATATCAACGTTTCTTAGTCAACTTTAGATAAAACCTTAACATCGCATACTGTTGAAGTTAGATACTTTCAAAGAAGTACCATCCAATGCACCTCAAAATTAAAAAATGCTGGAGGTATTAGTAATACTGAGATCATTTTTCCTTATTTCCTTTTTATCCAATGTCTATCAGCATCTGATTCTATTCCCTGATATGCCAAACAGATGAGCCAAAAATGAAAAAAAAAAAAAAAATTAACCCCTATGAGAGGTGTAGATTGCTATACCTCTTTCATTAATTCAAACGGATCAGTTTTCTTCAGATGCCTATTCTAAGTTATTTTTCTCTAGAAATTGAAAACTTTAATATCCATCCCTTATGCCATGACGAGATTAGTAATGCCAATCCATCAAAACTGCCTTCTAAAATTCAGCTTAAAATGGCAAAAGAAGAGAGACCACTCTGATAGGGATAATGGATGTGGCAACCAATATCCATGTCACTTATCAGAGGATTATCTAGAATCGTCAAATCACATAACAAACTCTAATGGAATTTTTCTGAAATTATAAAAATTTCGGTTAATTCAACCCACTAACAGCTGACGAATAATGCTAGGATTTTCGATACCTCATGAGGACATCATCTGGATACACGGTCTCGAAGCTTGTCGATATATAGTGTGGCAACGACATAAAAACCTATAGAACAAGCACTTCATAGCTCTAAAGAGCCAAACGATCGTGACACGCAACATAATATCCTCGGAATCAGATTCTTTTGAAATCATTGCCTTCGAAGAATTACTGCTGAGAATCAAATTGCCTCCAACGATGAATACTATACTATGCGCCATCAATACGGACACTAGCAACGACTTCTATGGTAGAGTAGAAAATAAGGAAACAACAAACTTTTTGCGTAGATACACTCCTTCAACGATGCCATTAGTTGGTGCTCTTCATCTTCGTTAATGAAATTCTTCAACACCCGTAGATCTACCGGTGGATTGGATTGCTCCTCCTTCTTCACCGATGGCACTAAAAAATGTCCTGTATAACCAGAACAATCGGGAATTTGAGCAGAGTACACTGCAAGTATTTTCCTACAACCGTTGTTTTCCTCTTACCAAGAGAAATGAAACCTTCTAAAGTTCAACGATCAGCACATTGACATATTACGAACGAAGTGAACGAAATCTGGCATTATGTTAGGAAGAAACTGAATTCGCTGATGTTTTACACTACATAAAAACAAGAAAATATTCGTCAAAAATGAGGTATTTTATTCGAAAATATAAACAACGTGAGCAATACCTCTTCTCAAAGAAACCTAACGACTTAAAAAGTGCACAAAATATCGATTGCCAAAAATTCTTTTTTTTTTGTAGATACATTTTACAATAAGCAACATCAAATCCAATTACAAATAAAAAGTTCCTTAAAAAGGGTTCTTCTATAGGAAAGGAAAGTGTCGAATGTTGGGAAGGTGTAATGAACACCATAATATCGGAAACGATTGAATTATTACCTATGGGCTAATTTACCATTCCTGTGGGTTAAATTACCACCATCCACCATTATAATAAATGAAAAAATTCGTTGCATGCAAATAAACTTACAATTTTCGACATACGCAATGAAGAAAGGTTGTGCATTCGATCCAAGTTCATCGGGTACTTTACCATTTAACGACTGATAGGCACGTTGTGCGTTTGTAATTGATGAGAATTGCACAAATGAATATGCCCTCTTATTCGGATATACAATGAAATGACATAATTCGTCGTATTTGATGAAAATATTCTCGAGTTCATCGAATGAGACCCCACATAATGCACTACTATTACCAACGAATAGAATCTAAATTGTAAATTTAATGCTTAGAATGGAATGCTAAATTATTTATGCTCATAAAAATCTGCAATTACCATTTATCTTTTTATATAAAAAAAGAAAAAGATAAATGTCTAATAATCAATTTTTCGTTTTTACAAAGGCTTTTTTTTATTATACTAAACGAGAAGCGTATTTATTAGCAATCATTTGTTGAATTACTATCCTGGAAAAGATGTGGGCGAAAAGAAGTGAAAAAGGGTAGGAAAGATGTTGAGAAAGAAAAGCTGTAATTCCCCATCCTATTACTTCAAGGAGTAAGATAAGCGACAGCTCTCCTCTCTGCATCTTTGTACAACTGCTCATTACTTCCCCCACTTGCCCAAAACTTGAATAATGCTCCAATAAACTTGCTTGGGAATTGCCTCCACCCTTTTACCTTTCAATCTTCATATTATTTGTTGAGCGTTTGCATAAAACGCTAAAACGACAAAGACGGAAAGTAGATAGTAGAGTGATGATTAGCTCAGACAATAGAAGGGAGAGAGAGCTTTTAAACTGCGGAATGAATGATTCCCTGAATTAGAACGTAGTAAAGACGACATAATTCCTCATTAAATCACATCAGTTAACAAATGCATACTTAATAAAATGCACCGGCTTATTCAAGTGGAAAAAAAATGTGAGAATATTTGAGTTATAAACAAGGAAAAATTGTTTTCATATCGTGAGATGCGTAATTTTTCATATTGTTTTTAATGTTTGCAATCCTTGAAAAAAAATTCAATGCTTAAAAAATTATTTATGTTTCATGTTCGAAGTATTTCACGCATGCAATAATGAAGTTATTTCAATTCCCATTTGGGTATTTCACGTTTCCCAATGGGTATTTCATGTTTCCCAACTGCAAATAATCAATTTAAAAAACCCAAATAAATAAATAAATGATCCCTGCTAAGCAGTCCTTCAAATCGTTTGAACATGTTCTATAGATGCCCATTTACTCTGGATATAACGATTCCCTTAGTTAAGGGATGCAGTTCCTTACTTATAATATCCACTACCTCTCAAGAAGCATTCTTGTGAATGCAGGAATGATAGATGATGTTAGAGGTGTTTGACNTAGTCGAAGTTTCAATAATAGTTTTACCTTTAATTAGCTATAAAAGTAACAAAGTCTAGAAATAAACGAAGTAATCGATGTTCTTCGTTGTCGTCGAAATGTAAGTCCTCCATATTTTTATTGGCTTTTTTTAGGTGATTCTGCAAATTAGATACGATAGAAGATTTACCATCGATGGTGTAATGGAAACTCTTGAAGGTGTATCATATGCTTTCACAGGTATCGAAGTTATTTGTTTCTATAATTTTCAGAAACGTGGAAATTGCGAAAAATTTTTGATTAGATGATAGAACCATTACTAAAATTTCGACTACATATTAAAAAAAAAGCCCCATTGCAGAATAATAATCACTTGAAATAACGTTAAAGATTAGAAAATAATTGCAAGGATCGAACTAAATTATACTCAACTAGGCTCGATTTTGTAATATTGATGAGATTCTTAGATTTTATTCAGATTAAGATTTGACACTTTAATGTCTCTAAACCTGTTGGCATAGCTAAATGCGTTCGATTTGTGGTGGGGTTTAGTGATGAATTTTATCGAAATTCAATCGTATACAAATTTTCAGGAATAGCTTTGAAAGCTTTTATCACCGTCCAATCCTGAAAAGAGTGCACTCCTTCGCCTGAAAATCCTGAAATTCTTTTATAGTGCACTCCCCCCCTCCCCCTCCCCTCCCTATTCCCCCTCCCCTATTTTTTATTCCAATGAAGAGGTTTTTGTAAATATTTTTTTGTGCTATTAAATATTTTGTAAATTTCAGTAAACGTTGCTGGTTCCAACACGAACTCTTTAGGGAAAACATTCGTGAATTTGGAATTCAAAACAAAGGATCCTCAAGGATGCATCAAACATCACATCGTTTGCATTTCGATCGCTGAATTCACACAATTTATTCAACATTTGAATCAATTCATCGACTCGTCTTAAGTATTGATCTATGAATGCCAATGTATTCCTAAATATTACTTCTATTATATATGCTCTACTTGTATAGAAAATATTTTAGCGTTAATATGACGTCATCATCATTTAAATGTGTTTGAAATGACGTCATCATCATGTAGTTGTATTTGAAATGACGTCATCATCATGTAAATGTATTTGAAAGTAATACTTTTAAATTGAATAAATATATTTCAATAGATATTATTTTACAATAAAGCATCCCTGATCACAAAAGCAAGCGGCTGATCTTCGATCTTTGATCTTTCATCTTTTATGAAAACTAAAAAGCTTTGCATAAGGTACGTACGGAAGATTATGAAATAAACGACAACAATATGTATCCCATTAAGAAGGAATCGACAATTTCACCAAAAAAAAAAAGAAGATTTGCGGTGAATTATGACGATTTTTATTTAAATATATCAAAAAGGAATTAGAAACCCATGGGTGAATATTTCACGACGAGTACTGTAATGATTTGAAGTACATTCTTAAGTTGCATTCTTAATCATTTACCTCTTTATTCTCAAATCTTTTTATTTCACCTTAAGGACTATTTTAATACGGATAATTTTCGACATTCATTTTTCAAAACTTCACAACTCTTGGCAATTCTTCCCTTCCAAATTTAAATTTGATGCGCTCGAACAAATGACCTAAATTTAACCGAATTTTCATATCACAATGGAAATCTTTTTTTTTCTTTAAAGAAAATCAAATTTAAAAATTCAAACAGAAAAAAATATATAGAATTTGAGGCAATTTTATTTAGTGCAAAAAATTTAAAACTCTTGATCGATTGTATTTTAGCGATCAAACAATTGAAAATTACCTCATCGTTCAAAGACTCCTAAATATTTACACTAATGAAAACATGAAATATTTGTGCATTTGCAGCAGTGAAAATAACTATGAGAGCTATGAGTTTCGCATCGAAACTAATAGATTATGCTTGAAGTGCACCACTAATCGCCTTCTTAAATGAAATCACCATCCAAAATTCGCAACAAAAATTTGCCCATTCTTCACACTCATAGTTGAATATTCTCTAATCACTCCGGCTCGGTTGCTTAATTTTTTTTCTTAAATATATAATGAATTTCATATATTACAGTCAACTATATTAGTCTAGCTTAAACTCTGATGATATTTGATAGTTGACATGCAATGAATAGCGATAAGATTGTTAGTGTTCTTATATCGATTACTTGAGTGATTCACTTTATTGCCTTTAAATTGACATACATTGCAATATTCCCCATAAACCAGCATTCTCGTGTAAGGATGCTTGTTCAAGCTGAAGTCAATGCTCTGATTCATGTCTATGAGGGTAAATTTGGCTCGTTTCACGATCCCAATTCACTCACGAATCAGTTGCCAGCCCTGTCTACCTGTTGTTTCATGCTTCCAGAATCTGCTCACTTTCCCCACAAAACATGGATTAATTTTTTCATTAATTTGCACTTAGGTAAATTTGTGGCCATGTTGATTGTGCCTGAATTCTGTCCGTGTCTTGGCCATGTTTACAGTGCCTAGGTTCTGTCCAGGTCTTGGCCATGTTTATTGTGCCTAAATTCTGTCCACGTCTTGGCCATGTTCATTGTGCCTAGGTTCTGTCCACGTCTATCTGCCTATATATATATATATATATATATATATATATATATATATATATATATATAG
>QEWY01000838.1:185507-212770 GCA_006503575.1 Baylisascaris schroederi | reverse complement strand
ATTAAGACAACTCGATTTTTCATTCAAATTTATACTATCCGCCTTCAATCTTTTCAGTACAACATTATAAGAAATAAAATATAAATAACATTTCTCTCAGAGATTCTCATTGAATCAATGAGAATTTTCAGTTAATTCGCGAAGATTTTTTTGTGAAAGTTGAAAGTTTCTAAGTAAAATCTCGAATGTTTTATGTGAAGCCTCCATCTGATTGCTTCAGAGTGTTAATCGCAAAATTTTGAAGATTCATTTAACAACGAAAAGATTATCAAGTCCATTTTGTATTTGCAGAGGATAAACTCGAATAAAGGCAAATATTCTAGCAAAGATATGCCAGAACAATGCGTCGAGAATCCTTTTATAATACTTGCACCACAGGTATTAATATATTAACCAATCTAACAAGTTATGCCCTAATTATGCTATTTTTTAACTTTATTTTCTTTAAAGTTTACTCGCAATCAAATCGAAGACCCCTTCATTAATTTGCATATTGAATTTTTTTTCTCCTATTTTTCTTCCTATTTCAGCTAACTTTGCCTTTTAAAAGAGGAATATCTTTAGCAAATATTACTAAAAAATTTTTACCACACTTCGATTACTTATAAAAATTGTTGAAATATTTACCGAATAAGGTTAATTTTTTCCTTAAACGTTTACCTTTCCTATAACCGAATCATCTCACAAATTTAAATTTGCATATAAAGGCTTAAAAGATTATATGCAAATTTTTTTTTGTTGAAAAAAAAAACACCTACGTGGTAGAGGAGAAGAAATTAGTGACATTTCTATGGTGTAGGTTATTTATTGCTTAGGCGGTTGTATTTGCGCGTTGTATACTGACTCGTTTCTACTGATTACTTGGTATAACACGATGCCAGGCATCCGTGTATTACGTCATCGAGTAAGTGTGTAATTCGGTTTTAGTGGTTTATTTTTGGGGAATACGCTTTCTGCCATCGCCATACCACCGGAGGTTATTCCAGGTGTATTTCAGGTGTATCCCCTTGCCCCCTCCCCCTATTGGAACGTGAGTCCTTTATATCGAACTTTCACTAGCTGACCTTAAAAACTGACGAGTTTCACTGCAGAGAAATGAACTGGGACGATATAACATTAACGTCATGCAACCATCGCATCGACCTTTGGAAAAGATTGAAAAGCATACAGATGAATGGTCAATATCGTCGACTGAAATGCACAATCCCGCAAAGATGCCACAAGCTCGAATCCCCCATCCACCACCCTCTTCCGTTTACATCCCCTCGAACGCAAACTACAATTTACCCACCTCAGCGACAATAAGAGACGGAACCACAGCCGAAAGGACTCCAGTTATATCGCAGTATTACCACAAATTTGGGCATAACACACGAAAACAACATGGGGAATGCAATGCTACTACGATGCAATGGTCTAACCACAATAAAACCTCGGAAAATAGCTCCGAGAAGACTGTGATACCATCATCACCATCAACATCACCACCTCCACCACCACTACCACCACCACCTCCACCACCACCACCACCAGCATTCAATACTTCTTCATCCAGCGGTGCAATTTCGCATCCCCCGACAATTTCACAAGGACGTCAAAACCTTCTTGAGGTAATACATTTCGAAATCACATCTATCAAGGCTTTTGCTTAAACTTTGAGCTCAATAGTTAGAATAGCTAGTTAATTGCTGAGCGGATTTTATGAGAGAACTGCCAAAATTGGTTATGCTTGAAACTTCTCAGGTAGAAAACATCCTGCAAGGATACAACTCCAACATCATTGTCAAAAAACGAATCGTATAAGGCGTCCAGAATCTACTCATTATAGTCGTCAAAACGTTTACATTTAAAATATTTCGTAAAAGAAATTTGAAAGAAAAAGTTTTAGAAGTATTTTTCGAAGAAATACTTCATCATATAAACAACAAATTTGTTTTCGCTGATTTAATAGGAAAAAAGGCGGAATTTTTTGGACGCCCATAATGCTATCCCCTCCGACAATTTGTTCGGCAATTTCGATAAGTTGCCGCAACGTTTCCTGCTACCTTCCCCAACTTCCCTTCCGTCTATTCGCTTCTAAATCAGATTTTTAGAAATATTTTTGTTGAAAATGATGGAGAAGCAACGGAGGTGTGAGATTTTATTTAGTGGAAATCATCCACCACAAATTTCAGATGAAATGAATAATCGTAGAAAAAGATTTTCGTTGTAAGCTTCATATTTCTCTTCTTTTTTTCCGCAGCTATATATGGAACCTTTTGATGAAACAATTTAGCATCTAATGAAAACTTTCATAGGCCCCTCCCCGTCCCCTCTTGCTATCACAACTCCGTTGCTTTCCCAGCTTATGAATTCTGCTTTCTCGAAGGTGGCATAGTCATGGGAACCTTCTTCTTGAAGATTTTTAGACAACGACATATTGCTGTATTAAACCGAACGCACATTAATGACCAACTTTCCAGGCAATTCGAAATGCGGATAAATCAGCACTCAGGAAAGTGGATCGACCATTGCAGAGTACAGGGAACAACCTTATGGATGCAATTGGCAGAATGATTGAAGAACGAAGACAACATATCAAAGACTCTTCCGATGGTGAGTTGCTTGCCTATTCTAATAGCATTCCAGAACGAGAGCTCAATGAAATTTAGTCCTGATCAATGGCGTTTGGCCAATTCTACACCTCGCAAAAGGCCATTACCGCACGTTCTCTAACGTAATCACCTCTTGCAGCATCTACAGTAGCAAACAAGGGTATTCCTAATACAGTATAGTGCGGCTGGTAGATCTGCATATTTGAAGCCGATGAGAACCTCAGATCTGTCATAGGGTCTTCCCTTTTGGTTCATTTTAAACTTCAACAGCAACCGATTCACAAGTACTTCAGACTGCTTATACGCACCAGGAAGAGAACTGTTATGTCGTTCACAGAAAGAAAGCTCGAAAAACATTTCAGCAAAAAAAAAGACTCCAATTAACCAAAAGAAAAAAGTTACGAATTATTGTAAAACGCATCGGCCTTAAATAAGATGGACGAAACCTAGATGATTATATACGAAAAGCAGACAGATGTATGGTCAACTGCATGTAAGTTGGCCAGATTAGTCAACGGCACGGTCGACGGTCACTAAACCGATTTGTACAACCTATGTCCACAACAAGAAATTATCTGAAAGCTAATAGATCAACTGTACACAACTAATAGTCAGCTTACCTTGCTTCGTCCAGTCATCCAGGTTTCCTTGAGGATTTGCACCCTCCATCGAGGTGCGGTCGATTCAGTTGCGAGATAATACAGATATAAGGGGCGAGCGTTTATCACACTCGTATAATAAGATAACAGACGAGAAGGGACACTAAGATGGCAAACTCCACACCGCCATCGACGACCATTTCGCGCACTCCAACCCTCTAGAAGTGGAAAAGAACACACCGACCCGTCAACCTCTTTTATACCTTCCTGATTCTGCCTCAGGCTAGCCTCACAGCACATTCTGGGTAATCGTTCGATCTACCTGTTGGCCCTTCACCTTCTTTTACTTACTTTGTAGGGCACACTATCACCGCTTGATCTATAGCCGCATGATCTACATTACAGAAGAAACGTTGAAGTGTTGTTTAATCGATAATTGCAGAAGAAAATAGCGCAACGGAGCACGAAGAAGAAGAATGGAGTGAACAAGATTGGTCATGAATACGATCAAAGTGACATACATAAAACATCCCTCCTTTTTTTGAATCCCTTCATCGATTGTCTTCGATTTGATCATCTAATATGATGTGTTTACGCAAGCTTTTGTTCGATTCTTACAATTACTTTATTAACTATTCGGAAAGTATACATCTTTTTCTCGAATCGTTCGAACCTAATTTACCTATTCTCCGAATCATTCGGTACGGACATTTCCGCTCATCAAACTCCTCGAAGCCATTCAGAACGAAACGCCTGTTCCTTGAAATCATTCGTTACGTTACAGGTAAATTTGTCTTTCATACTACCCGGAACGGGTACATCTATTCCTAATTTCCTATGCACTTTTGCAAAGAAAAATTCAATCCAACCACTAGCCAAATCATTTCAATGTGAAATCATGAAAGATCCTAGAAGATCCGATTACAAAAAAGAACACTTTAATATGTTAATGGCCCTATATGACGAAAAAATATGCTTAGAAAAAAAAAGAAAAAACCAATTGCCATCATATGAAACAAATAGAACTCGTTTTATGATGATCTAAAAATCATTCATTTCCATTATCTTAATAACATTACTCGTTTATCTATCATTTCGATGGTATTTCAGTAATAATATACAATTAGAGAGTTTATTATATGTTTCACAATGAATTAATCACATTCATTTATAAGATAACAATATAGAGAACATTTATTATTATTATTATAAACTTTTCAATATAAGTCGCTAAATAAAAAAAATTCTTATCAAAGAGAGAAGCTCGTATCAAAAATTTTAGAATTTCATCAGCAATCCACTAAATACATCCTCTTCAAATTCTTAGCCCACAAGCATTGAACCGTTTATTGTATTATCTTCGTTCTTGTTAAAATAATTCCTTTTCATTCTTTTCATTGAAATAAAAATTTTTGAAAACAGTGAAATACTATTTGAATTCTCATAAAAACGATCCAAAACCATCAACTATCATATTTATCTTCTATTTTTCAGCATATACAAATAATATGAAATCGGCTAAATTTTCATATAAAGCAATTTTTTTTAAAAATAGATAATAACCCCCAATGATATTAAATATAAACTTAGAAAAATAAAGCGCAAAGCAGTATGCAGATATGGCTATATTTTGCCCAAAATGTGCACAATCACTAATAGTTAACTTGGGGTAGTATCAACCGATAAGAACAAAAAAGACAGAATATCACCCAAACAATTTAATAGATAGAAAAATGACTTTCAAACGATCACAGATAAAACGAAAAATGAGTGAAAAACACCGTTGAACAAAGCAACTCACACTATATCACTAGTCAAGCAAACCACGAAGCGAGACTCCAATCACAGACCTGTTACTTTTATTTCAATCCCCTTCTTCTCTCTCTCCCCTCCCTTCCCCCCCTCCTCCCCTCCGCCCCCCAGGTAGTCGTCTTTGACGGTCGCCAAAACATTCCGGTCTCAATCCATCCGAACATTTTCTCTTAAAAACCTAGCCAAACGAACATCATGAAATTGGTAATACTATGCAAGGAATCTGGACAGCTATGAGCCGAATTCAACCAACTCTAGCACACTGCCAACAAGTCGTATGCTTCAATGTCCTTTCATGCCGTCTCAACCGACTCCCTCTTAGTATATCGTAAGGAATTCTTTTAAGTCTATGTTGTACGCATGAAAAAATCAAATAATTCATTTTGTGGAAAATTTGGATAACTTCCAATTATTTTTCTCTACAATCCTCAACTCTCTTTTAAAAAGTGGAAAACATTATATTTCGCAAATTTCTGATTTACTTATTCTGAAAGAATTTTATCTGATGATAAAAATTTGAAATAAAACAAATACAACGAGATAACATCGCAACTTTGCTCTATCGTTAAAGAATTTGCTTTGAATTATCCCTTCAAATTCAATTATTTCACATGCATTCGATTCGATCGATGATGACCGCAGTTATATAATCATAAATAAATTCAGATCGAAAACAAACAACCTACAAAAGAGAATAGGATCACCGTTGATCTCAATTATCAACTTATGGCCGTTCATTAATAAATCGCGTCTGTTGTGTTGCTGCCAACTGCTGCTCATCAGCCATAGCGCCAGATGGCTGCCCACTATCATTCACCACTCGTGAACAATGCTGCTGAAATACCCTTTTATTAGTATTATTTTCCTTAAATTGCTTAATTTGTTCAACTAAATTTTTTCATCCCCATGCATATTAGACAAACCTCCTACTTCTACGATTCACTAAAATAAATAATTGGCGATGAATGTGCAAATCCAAATCGATCACAAATATTTAAACAGCTCAAAATATATTTCATTAAAAAGGTGTAGAAACAAATTTGTTTTGAAGGGTCTTCAAATCGTCAAATTTCATGCAGCTTATTGAATGTCAAAAAAATCAACACTAGAAAACGATATTTTTTAAAGATATTCATATATTGCATACATCGCCATCCAGATATTAAATAATTTCCAACCAGAATTTCAACCGGAAGCAAAGATGTCTGAAGCAGTAAGCCCTCAAACAGTAAGCCCCATCAACAACAAATATACGAATAAGGAGAGCAAGAACAATCGTTGACCCACCACATCAAAATGTTGGGTGATATTGCTTGGATGAGCCAATTGATCGCTAGGAATCGGTGCCGTGAATGCGCTATTCGGTGATGGTACCATACAAAAAGTCCTTGTGGGAGAGCCCACCGAGTGGGTTGTTGCATGTTGTGTACCGCTAAGAGAAGTACTCGGTAAGCGAGATGCAGAATGGACGAAAAACTGCTGTGTTTGTACCAAATGTGGTGGGGCTGTCTAAAAAGAAAAGATTTAAACAACATCGAACATACAAAAAGAGAACGCAACCGATAGGTTAAACCCTAAAAAAAAAAACCAACTCCATTAGTTGACAAGTGATTCCCAAATATGAGGAAAATTAATAATACAGATAGAAAACATTTACTTCGTTTCTATTTGCTTAATTTTCAGAACAACTTCGTTCAATCATGCTACTCCCTATGTGACTTCTGTACCTTCTCCAAAAAAGAAGGATAGAAAGAAGCCCTTTTCTGCTGCCCCTTTTTCCTCTACCTTTCATAACAGCAAACAAATAAAAAAATAAATAAAAATGAAACGCTTTTAACTCATAAGCTTATGAAACTTTAAATATTTACCAAACACTTAAAACTTAAAAACAGCAGAACAAAATGCATAAGAAAGGTCTTAATAAACATTACTGGAGTAAGAAAATAGTGTAAAAAAATATGCATATACGCAATATAACAGCAATTTAAGCTAGAACAAGCTATTAAGCTCTCTATCCGAGTAAAGAACCGCCTAATGAGACAACATAACATTCATATTTTAATATTAGTGATTCTCGTCTTTTCCAACCAACTCAATGGCTAGTATTTATATCTAAATCGAACCAACATATAATAACTAAATTTTAGAGGTCCTCTTAGATGGAATACCTGGTAAAGGTGTCCACTGTAAGCGTGTTTAGGAGTAGCCACGTTAGCCAAAGGTGGGGTGGCACCTTGTGACAACGGTGCATATCGACGATCACCGTAGACGCTTTGTGCGTTGATCGTTTGATGATTCGATGCCAAATGCGGTGGTGCTTGTACGTGTTGCGTACCTTGGAAAGCCGAATGCTCTTCGCCTTGATGCAACGTCGGTGGGCTTACGCCCTGATGAATGACAGCACAATAACGATGCGAATTTGCAGGAGAACCAGGACCCGATTGAACAATTACTTCTTCCTAAAGAAATTTCAGAATAATATGAGTTGCACTTTAAAATATAAGAGTAAAAATATGTTACGACAGATATAAGACACGTTTATATGAGAATATAATAAAGAAAAAAATGCAACCTTAAGTAGAACCTAATTTGCAATAATGGAACTCTACTTCTAGCCTTACACAACTATCAAATTGGATTCGATTTGTGGCTCCATCTGTTTATTGGATTCAGCTGCAAATTTATAGCTCCGACTATCTATAAAAATTAAAACGTAAGAAATTGCGGAAAAAGAATAAAAAAACAAAATTCGATACTATATTATACAGGAAAAACCAAATCAAAAAAGCAAAAAAAAAAGATGAAAATGAAGAAAAAAAGAAATAAAAAAAGTTTCTACAAAGAACGATCGATTCACTCATCTAATCAACCTAAAATCATTCCTTCCTCTCCTCATTCCATCAATTTCGAAATGTTCCCGTGAATTTTTAATCTGAATGACAATTATCAACCTACTCATACAACCTTCAAATTAGATCAAGTAGGACTAACATTCAACGACAATATTCTAGCTTTAATAAGTTCTATGAAGTAAAAAAGACTCTCGTAACATTGCGTTCCCTTGCCGACACCAATCTTCCCGCTATAAGCCCCCGCCTCGTTTTCATTAGGAATCTGCAACCGTGAACACATGTCCTTTCATTACCTGAAGTAAAGCCTCCTCGGACGGAGCATAATACACGTCTCTTGTTTTGGAACCTGTGAATAATATATGAGATTCACCTCCTTCTGTAAGGCTACGAATAAACATCGACTTTGAAAAGCTGCCATCCGTAAACAACGTAACTCGTAAACGTGAAAAGCTGTAAGTGAGCTAGTTCTATTTGGTTAGAGCTCACTTTTGAGGTGAATCGACGCACCAATTCGGGTATTTCGACGTTTCGGGATGGCGTAGATACGAATCCTGACTGTCGGTCCGCAAACTCCGGAGCGTTCGAGGGCTCTGATCGCAGAGTGACGTCATTCTTTATCGAATCACGCTGTCGTTCTGCAAGTACTTCGAGTGGGGGCGCAATCTGCACACGACCTCCCAATACCGACGCAAACTGTGTGATTGAAGGTGTGACTGAAGTAGTAAGCGGAGTCGCAGATGACATTGCCGTCGAGATAGATAAAGGAGTAGCCTGAGAGGCAGATGCCGCTACAGGCGCCGATGAAACTGTGGTTGGTTCGACTGGTGGAACAACGGCCGAGTCGGTCACAACCGTAGGAAATAGTTCGCGACGTGTATTCTGTTCGCTAGGCAATGTTGGTGTTGTTTCTCTAAAATGAGCATAATTCCTTCTATAATGCATTTTGAAAGGAACGGGAAAGCAAATCAATGAATTGGAGCGGAACGCAATGTTGCAAAGTTGTTGCAACTCACCGATGAATTGTCTGCACAACTTTTTTCCTTTCAACTATAAGTAACTGATATTCATATAAACAATTTTAGAAATTTATAGATGGCAACAACGCTGTGCTAGTTGTTCCTCCCCCTTCCCCATCCCTCCCCCCATCCTCCTTCAATCGCTATTTGAGAGTAAGGAAAGCATATAAGAAGAGTGATAGGCTGGAAAAAGTTTTGTGTTTGCATATATCAGTTGAATTTAAGATTCCCTTCAAAGATATAAAATTGATCGAAAAAATCCTAAATCGAGGACAAGCGTGGTGCTAAGAATTGAATGACAGAACTGACTTCCGATATCACTGATGAATCCTCCGCCCCCCCCCCTCCTATAGTAAGCTTTCCATCCAGCATATAAATACGTGCTAAACTTTTAGCGCCCACATATAGTCGCTGTGCCAATACTCTATTGAACGTCAGCGCATCTATTCATCAGCTAACTCCTCAAAGTAAATCGGCACAACATTCGGTCGTAAATTCATTTACTAGAGAAACACATATTTCTACGAATTACGAAAACCGTCCATTCCACCGATGGGGATGCTACTTTGTTCTAACGAGAAGATTAACAATTAACAGCATTCAACACTTTCTTTATCTATCAACTTCATGTCATTACAAAACACTTCCGCAACAACTCTCATCTCTTTTTTCTCTAAGGTGCCATCTTCATCAAAAATTTCCTTCATAATCCTTACGATACATTTCCTGAAAAAAAAATCCTTGAAAAACTAATTCGCACTTAAACTTACAAGCTCTCTCGTTCAGGTGGTCCAGGCATCACTTCAGCAATCAAATCGGGCAATAGCGATCCCATCCTCGTAATAGTCATCTGATAGAGACCTGGTATAGCGCGAAACATTCCTGTATTGTCAAGCACCAAAATCATATTCTTTAATGATTCGGGAATCGCCTCTGAGAGCAGATCACTTCTGTCCGTATGCAAATATCGATCCATATAATCTAATAGCCTCAACCATAACGCCGGAAATGAAGGTAACGTGCTTAGTGGCCTGCAATAATAAAACAGATGATCTCTTATTCAACACTCATACATAGGCAAAAAAACACGAAATTCGAAAAACATATGAAATCCATCCTCTCTACCTTTAATAAGCCCTCACCTCATGACAGGCCTCTCTCTCCAGCTTCTAGCTAAAGCAAGATATGGCAGTGATCTTCGAAGATGCGATTGCCTTTAGATAAACATACCCAATACTGTGAATAAAAAGTCAACTTACTACTCCGAGTCAGTGCCTGAAATAAACTCTCTCTATAAAACGAAATAATAATACGACGATCGTCAGTGAATGCGAAACGACTGCAAGATAATCTCAAGTTTTTAAGTGACGACCAACGCTCAGGCTTTATGTACATACTGGGTTTAATAACTGTAACCCATAACCTTGTTATTTCCTTTTGATGGCCAAAGCGAATGCACAAATAAATACCTCCTATGTGTCAACATCAACCCACATATATCGCCCACAATAGGCAGGTAGCCTCCCTTCCCCCCTCCCCCCCCGCTCCCCATCTTACGTAGCAATAATGAAAATAGCGAACAACAACCTATATATGTAAGCCCACTAGCACAGCTCTAAAGAAATTTGAAAATTTACGTGAGATGATTGAGAAGGATTTTAGAGATGAGTTGCATAGCTCGAACTCGTGTTTCCTCCATTCCAATGGGATCCATCGGAGAGAGATTCTCAAGTAATTTTTGAACCAATGGGAAAAGAACTTCCCCAAAGCAATTCTCCCAATCACTCGCATCCATTGTTTGCATATCGGCTATCAAAAACGAACGCTGCAATCAATCAATATTCAATATCAAAGCAACTAATCAGTATCGATCCAAGAGTTGAATAACCTCAAATAATCCGCCCTCCCCTATATGCCCACCTAAATAAAAACTTGAACAGTAAAACCCCGCTCATCCCTCATGAGGTAACAGCAACTTTTTTGTCTTAAACGGCAGAAGAAAGAGAGATTCATGAATCACTGAATTTCGGACATGTTCAAACCTTGACTTATAGTTTATCCCCTACAATACAGTAACAGAGGTGGCTCTCAAAGGCAAAAGGCATGGCTATTCATTCTGCTATTAATCGGATATCTAAGTCATCGGCTCCCCTCGGCCAACCCACTTGCTCCTCAATCCAGAGTATTAGATATTGGTCATTACGATTAAATAGCAGTGGTCATTAGGTGGTCAACGAATTCTCGACAGGCAATGGACAGTAACTTGCAACATAACCCACCACAAGGTAATTGAGAGCTTGTGTGCGCACTTGACGTCGACAATCACAACATAATCGTGCCATACATTGCACAAGTGGTCGCCAACAATGAACCCACAACGCTGATGCACTTGCATCCACCTTCAAGCAATATAATCATTGCCACATAACTTCACTAACACCCTTCATCTATGATGGCGAAAAAAAGATGTAAATATGAAAAGAGGAAAAGTTCTTCAAGGATAATCATTCAAAAGATCCCAGAAGATTCATAATAACAAAATATTAAAAGAATTTAGGCAATAAATCAATGCCCAAGATAAGACGTAATAGCACTTCAGCAATCCCACAATTTTCACCTAATATCCATCGTGCACAACGTAAAAATATACGCATTGAACTTCTTCAAATAAAAAATAACAAAAGTCTGCAATATTATATTTTCAGTCAGCGATTTTTTATTATTAAACTGTAAATTTTAAAAATACACGCTACGATCATCTCATCAATAATTAAAACTTGGATACTTCAAATTATAAGAGTCAACTAAGCTCTGCTTACCTAAGCAATAATTTATAATTGCTCTATTTCTATACGAAAGTATTACTAATAATATAAAGTACCTCAGCTCCTCCTTCAGCCCAACTTCGATAGATTCCTGCTGCTTTCACATGTAATGTATGACACAGATCAAGCATTTGGAATGCAATCTGCAAAAAAAAAAGTTCTCCGTTGAAATAAAACAAAAATGACTAACCAAAGAATACCAAACACTTATCTCGCAACTGTAATAGATATTCTCATTTATATTATTAGTCGGCGAATATTATTAGTCTACATCACTGGTCGGCGAAGACGAGTGTGTGGGACAGCTGGAAGCAATAGAAAAAGGAGATGGAAATGAAAGGGGGAAAGGGATGGTGTAACATATGTTCTCGAAACGTTTGACATTAACGCACTATCGCTATTTAGCCTAGAATCTTAACCTGATGATAGCTGGCACTAAGTTGCTGCTGCTCGGATTCGAATGCGCCATCAACATCCTCATCGCCATTCAGTGACGAACTTAGCGACATCTGCCTTCGTGATTTACCTTAATATATACTAGAATAGACACAAAAAAAACCTGCAGATTCGACAAATTTCTATAGATAAAAATTAAATACAAATATCCCTTCATATCGAGAAGATTTTAAACTAATAGATTATTTGAGATTATTTAAAGAAGCGTTTACTACAGTCCGAAAGTTTTAGAGGTATCGTACGTGTCAAGGAAACGTTGCCTTCACGAGAAATACACATTGCATCCATGAATGAGCTTCACAACTAAAAAGGGTATCACAATGGCAAAATCAAAGTAAGACATCAAAATAACATTACCGTAACCTCGCTATTAGAAAGACGTAGTCCAAAACAACATTAAAACCTATTTTGTTTCCTAATACCGCAACTTTTTTCGTCGTCATTTTCGAAAATTCGACGAGAAACATTGTTTATTATCCACTTAAAATTGGCGTGACGAGAATATGCTGTTTACTAAGATATAACAAGGAATGCAAACTTTCGCTCAATAAATACCTCCTTTTGGCGGTCGTCTGGATTTATCATCCACAACGCTATGTAATTGGTTCTGTGCATCGCCGCTTAATGGACCAGCTGCATACCTTAAACTTGCAACATTTAATAATGGATTCGAAGGTGGGGATATAACATCCACAAGGATCGGGGCATTGTAAATAAATTCGGAGATGGTCAAGATGAGAGGCGATGTAAACAAATTCAGCGATGGCCAAGATGGACGGCCACGTCTATCAACTTTATTGGTAAACCTCAACACAAATTCAAACGGGAATCGCAATTCGATAAGGAAGCAACATTAACACAAATAATACGACTGAGTGGCGCTGCAAAAAAAACTTTAATTTTCTTAACCGATTTTCGTTAAATTCGCGTACTCCTTAGACTAAAAAATAGGAAGTGGATATTAAAGTTCTAAAAAAACTGCGAAGAAATATATAGAAGCATAAAAATCTAATGGCATACGCATTACAAAACCTTCAAATTTTT
Organism: Baylisascaris schroederi; assembly: GCA_006503575.1. Classification (NCBI taxonomy): domain Eukaryota; kingdom Metazoa; phylum Nematoda; class Chromadorea; order Rhabditida; family Ascarididae; genus Baylisascaris; species Baylisascaris schroederi. The sequence goes on along the minus strand of QEWY01000838.1, from coordinate 199,572 downwards.
GGATAATTAGATGCAATATGGATATCTAAAATAGTTATTAATGCGGCATTCACAAACAATGCATTCTTACGCTTAAACTCATATGGAAAATCAGTGCTTTTCGTATTAACTCTTATAATCTTCTGGCAAAATAAAGAAATAGTCAACGGGGTTACCTGCCACCATCGAGACTCGCTTCCACATAAGCTCGAAGGCAGTGCACACAAGAATCGAAATTTTCCGGTGTAACATGTGCCGCATCACGAACCAAAAACGCTAACGTCTCACCAACTTTAAGAAATGCAGCTGGCTCATGCCTGAATTTAGTGATTAGAAATAACACACCGACGATACACAAATACTGGTCGCAGAACAACATTACAGATAAGATTATTGCTTGTGGTAAAGAATGAATCAAAGAATTCTACAGGCTCATCCCATTACAGCATTAAGGGTGCTTTTAAATTTGTGATAGTCGGTAAGTTAGATAATAGGTTGAAAAGTTTGAAATTTAGAAGTCTCCAAGCTTTCTAGTGGCAGTTAATCTTACTCAGAAAACTTGTAGCTGCTCGTAACATATTCCGTGTAAGAAACGGATTCATTCTATTCCATCTTATGTTTCTCCATCCCCCTCCACTAAAGTTATAGGCCACTATTTCTAAAATTAGTATCAAGCTTTCTATAAAATAAATGGTACTTCAAAACTGCAAAAATATCCAAACCTTAAAGTTTGTTTAAATACTTTATACCACACTGCGCAAAATCAAATAATGCAAAAAATACGCGTAAACATAAATGAAAATAATAAATATTAAATAGGCAGAATCAAAAATAACCTCGCAAGATTAGCACGAAGAACAACAGTTCCTCTATCGAATATCCGTGATGGTGGAAATGATGCCCCTTCATGACGCAGTTGCATTTGCTGTTGCTGTAGAGCAATTGCTGCTAAAATACACTATAAATGCAAACAAAGTAAAACTCTTCGTGATTATTGTTCAATAACAAATAGGAAAATGAAGAATTTTGAAAAGGATTAAGCAGCAGCGATCGCTATAAGGAAAAAACCTAACAGCATTACTCTTTCGAAAGTAAAAGTAAGCACTCCAGACTCATACATTTCGAGTCATTACCAAAACTTTCTACTTCAATTCCAATTCATTTAACAACGTTGTAATCGATGTTCATATAAACGCCTGAAGTCAATAAAAAACGAGTGAAACGAATCATCGACCGACCATCTTTATGGTCGAGATGAATCCACTCAGTGCTATCCTTCGCCAACGATACTGCACTATCGACACGCTCCGATAGAGTTGATAATGATGAGATGGAACCTTAACATTCGAAGAACAACAGTACTCAACTATAATACAACAAAGAGCGAAAACAAAGGACAAAACATTTGGCAAAGAGTGCTCACTCTTTAAAGGATCCACTATAGTGAGACTCGAACGCCATCCACCCATGTTAGCATTTGAGAAGCCTAAATGAAATACAACATATCCTTTCATTTTCGCATATAGTGTTGCATTGCTCAACACATGTGACCTTGGCCATACTTTGCCAACAGTTATTCGTATAGCCAGACAAGACTTGATAATAACTAACAGCCAACTTACAGCAAAAAATATTGCTTGATTGGATTTTTTGTGCTACTTTAAACCGCACCTACTGCTCTCAGTAAGGGCATAACGTTAAGTACGTTCAAATTTTATTAAAAAGTTTTAAAATTCACTCAAACTGATAGAGTTGTGAACAGCCAGCCGTTTGTCACAATAAGTAAGCTATGTAACATGGCACACAACGTACTACCAAACCAGCCTTATGTTCCCCTCTGTACCCCCTCCCCCACCATCCCTCCGCAGTGACAACAACGTATAAGCATGGATCTAAGTGGTGGGAATTTAAATGTTTAAAAAAGCATTCTAGCAGCTGACTTCGTTGATCATAATAAAAGATTTAAAACAACATTTAAACATTTTGCAAATTGTAAAATCCTTCAACCATACAGAATAACAACTTCCAAAAATTTACTGCTGACAAAAACGGCGACGCTGAGTGATCAACGCCGAAAGATGCTTAAATCATGGAAGTGAAAGCAATGGAAACATCTTTAGCGTCTGTTCTAGGTAAAATGAGTAGAACAAACCGTGATGCCTCTGTGGATCATCCGATGTGTATCCCCTATCCTCGCCGAGTGTCGATGCGATCCCACTCGTCACAGTGCTTGGCGAACGGTTTTTGAACGGCTCCGTATCACTGTGTGCATGACGCTCTCCACTCTTTGACGCCAACTGTTGCTCTAATGGCTAAAAAGATATCTTCAGCAACTAATTCATTCAACAATTTTAAAAAAATCTGATGGATAACACAACCAATATGAAATCATCCAATATATAAACGTAACGAAAGAAATATTAGCGCAACAACTTCATTTTATTTGTTTCCTTATTTGCCTAATAACTCATCTGTTTACTTTTTTTTTATTTGTTTGTTACTTAATCAATTCAATTATTTATTTACGCATAGAGACTCACCTGAAGACCCAATAGTAATAAGTCAGCGAATAAAATCAAACAGCAGAAAGGTGGTAACTATTGAGGGAATTAAATACAGTGTTCAAATATGCAAACAATAACCATACCTGTTCTCGTTGAGGCTGAGTATCTTCGGGATATGCACCTGCACCAACCGCTTGCAATAATGCAAACAGCACTGCCCAATGCTCTCTGCGATGCACATTTGCCGCATTCGTACGCAACAACTCATGTAGACCGAAAGCGATTTGACGCGAAAACATAAACAATGCCGGTGGGCGCAATTTCTGCAAACATTTTTCCGGTCGTTAGATACAAATTTTAAAAAAACGGTATATCAGTGATCATTAAACCATTGCTTTCTGTAAAACTTAATACCGATCGTGATGATATTTCATAAATTAACACGTACGTGAAACACTTCCCTAATTAGCAACTAATTCAGCTTATATCGAAAGGCAAAATAACCCACGCACCAAATGATGCGAAATATCTCGCCGAATGGACTCCTTCCACATATCCCAATCAGTTGAGCCAAATCCATGTTACTAAGAATTCGTACCCGATGGAGGTTAATCGTCCATTAAATTAAGAAACATCCTAACAACCAAATTTAAAGCTTGCCACGATGCATCAACTCATTCGCTCTTGCAAAAAATTACACAGTTAAGTATTCAAAACCACAAAAAAACAACAACTTCCAGTTGGAACTGGCCCCCCTCCCTCTCCTAAAGAAATAAACCTGAAGTTTACCAGGAGCATCGCAAGTGAATGAAGTATCTCCTCTGCAACGTCATCCTTCAACCGAAATAGATTCCTATTCGTAAGTCGCAATAAACCCACAACGGCTCTCTCAACCAACACCGGGTTGCGCCCAAAAGTCGACATAATCCACTGTAGATGATGTTGTACAGATGGCCAAATTTGTGAAAGACGATCCTTGTTCTCCAATGTGATGCTCACCATGAGCTCGAGATAGAGTACGAGAGCATCCTCACCCTATAGAAACATTAGCAGCGTTATAACAGTTAAAAAAATCCAGCAAATCTCAAGAAGTATGTTGACATTCTTGATTACCTGATCGACCTTATGCAAACTATGGACCATTACTACTTTAGAACTAAACAGTTATATTAATTAATGCAATCAACATTGGACCTCTGAGCATCCACGGTAGGTATATCAAGCGTGACAGCTATATGTTGAATATGCCGGTGAAAGGCCAACCTAAAATATCAACTTGTGACCTTACACTGCAGTGATCACATGCATTCATATAATCGATTCTGGTTTACTGTTATTCGCATGGTCCCATTGATCGACTTATGTGCTCTTGTGCCGCCTTATAGAAACATTAGCAGCGTTATAACAGTTAAAAAAATCCAGCAAATCTCAAGAAGTATGTTGACATTCTTGATTACCTGATCGACCTTATGCAAACTATGGACCATTACTACTTTAGAACTAAACAGTTATATTAATTAATGCAATCAACATTGGACCTCTGAGCATCCACGGTAGGTATATCAAGCGTGACAGCTATATGTTGAATATGCCGGTGAAAGGCCAACCTAAAATATCAACTTGTGACCTTACACTGCAGTGATCACATGCATTCATATAATCGATTCTGGTTTACTGTTATTCGCATGGTCCCATTGATCGACTTATGTGCTCTTGTGCCGCCCCAGGCGATACCTGGGCTCATACAAGTCGGGCTTAGGCCTCTTTATCTGTCATTCTTCACTCGTCATTCTCCTTTCGTCTTTGGTTCTACCCATGCATTGGGGCCGTGGTGCTCCCCAGTAAACTACCCCTTCTGTCTCCCTTGCGCCCTCGCATATCACCATCGACCGACGGTTATCGGCTCTTCCCTCTGCCTATACTGGGTCTCTCCCAATGCTGCCGCTGCCAGTCATAATACTATGGATATTAGAACCAGAAGGATTAAGAAGAGGGTGAGATAGAGGTACAACGAGGAAACAGCTAAATAAAACAAACACCACCCGCTAATCTTACAATCTCAAGCTTAGCTTATTCGTTTCTTTAACCTTCTAATTCATAAAGTTTTAAAGTGTGGGCAATAAAAAGTCCGAAAATAAAAACAATAAAAAAATAAAGTATTCAAAACGTCGTATCATTTCGTTTGCTTTCTACTAATAGCTTAAGAATAACAACAAACACACTTCCATATTTTTATTTTCTCAATAAAAAGCAGTGCGCTTAGTGTCTCGAGACTTCAACAAATATATAGTAAGAAGTATATGCACTCAACACTAAACTTCAATTATCAAACAGTCAAAAAAAAAAAACATTTCGTTTCGTATAGTTTCAAATAACGAAGGTCAATTTCAATGTTTTGTATAGAGAAAAAAAAACACACTTGAAACACTTGTTCACCGACGGTTTCACAACAAACACCAATAGGCAGTATAGCTGGCACTAAGGTGCACTTAAATTTTCAAATCATTATATTTATTGAAACATAAATGCCAACTTCACAGATAAAACTAATCACCTAAGTGAATCAGCCCGCTAATAAACAAATTTTATGTATATCCAAATAAAATGAATTCTAAAAAAGAATCTAAAGGGCCAACGGTAATGTAACACAGATACAAAAAGGTTTCCCTTCGCAAACCAAGCAATGGATGGGTAACGCTTTTACTATCGTGGTAAATCAACTACTCTAGGTCGCGAACAACGAGTTCACACCTCATACAGAGAACAACGAAAGAAAAGAAACCTGTTCGTTGATTTTGTTGGTTGGTTGGCCACGTTTGATCGCCTCCGATTGTGCGACAATATTTGAGGAAGCCTGCACAAGCGCATTGATCAGTTCGGTTAGTGCCGACGAAGTCAAATATTTGCCATCGATGACTAACTGCTCTGGATGACATTCGTTGATCACATTTTGGGCTACCTCAAACAATATCACAATTTTTTTCAAAGAGTGATTCAAGTCTAAAAAAACATACAAAGAAATTTTTATTTTTATAAAATTCATCCATATCATTCAACGTTTATTGGTGTGCGAAAAAAAACAATTCATTTCGAAAAACAATAGAAAGGCATTTACTCGACGCTAATTTATCGGAATATCGTGAAGCAAGCAGCGAGGAAAGAAGCATAAGCTGGAAATTGAAGACAAAGTCAGGTATTAGTAAAAATGACGGCCACACTGGTCGACTTTGTCGGTCGATCAAACATATATTATAGGTCTGTTCGAGGGGAATAACTGCCTATGATCCGACATCGCTCTCAGTGTATCTCGCTAAGAACCTTTATCTAATTTAATGCTTACATTAAGCTATGGGTCGGTGCTTTGATATCTACTAAAAGAAATTCTAGTCGCTACTGTCTGTCGATGACTCGTTCAAAGGCATCAGCTCTTTATTAATGAAATGCTTTGACGTTATTACGCTGACTGATAACTCGATCTTAAGATTGCTGCCTTATTAACGACAAAACATTTCATAGATAAACAATTGCTGCGTATTGCCCTCAATGACGATGGCCAATATATTCAAGGATAGAAGGTGGGTGCAATCTCGAATGAAATCACCGCAGTGATGAATATCTAGAGGCTAGTGCTCTAACAACAGAAATTTCATTGGAGTGTGATTGTTTGTTCTCAACTTTTTTCATAGAAAAGGTCGTTAAGACGAGGAAAGTATTTGCTAACGTGGGAGGGAGGGTTTATTTGGGCGCTTACTGTAAATAATTCCAAATCCATCAAAAAGTACTACAGAGTTTATGAAACACACCCAAATAACTCTACTTTAACGGCCTCTGTCTCTTATAAAGCAACAGAATAAGACAAACGTTAATAAACTGTTGTTGATCGGGTGTCGGTTTGGTCTCCCTTGTGTCATAGCTCGATCCACCCAATCCAAACCAACTCAACAATCCAGAATCGTTTCTATTCGACGCTATTTTTCTACAATAGTAAACAAATACTCCAAAAATTTGCACACACCGAATACGACAACACACACAGTATGACATGAAACTCTATTCATTAATCGAATGCAACGTTTCTAGAATGAAGCAACAGCCATTTGGCATTAGGATTCCAAATGGGGAAGAGAAAAGACAACCTACCACCATTGAGAGGAAAGAACGAAAATGATGATTTATTTCAATTCCCCCTGACAATATTATAGAAAATAAAATGCGTTATAATAGTGCTTAAAGCACAACAACTAGCCAATCCACTGGGCATAAGTAAGAAAGGGTGAAAGCTAGTAGAGCAATTTACCACTATCAAACGATGTCTTCATCAGTTCCATTCATTGCCATGTTCAACTCCAAAATTTAGCTATTCATATATGATCAATCGCCATAGTAATAAACTCCTCCACCCGTCGTAGTCGAATCGGAAATTCACTCACACCCAACTAACTTGAGATATAAAATTGCCTTTCAAATTCGGAAACGAGGAAACCCACTCATCTAGGTGACAGATTTTCCTGTTTGAGCTCGACAATACATCAACTCATTACTAAACATTGAATGCAATAAAATAAAAGAAAATACGTACGGCGTGTGAATGCGCTGTATAGAAACCCATCCTTTGCTATCAACGAAATCCTCCACCTCTGTTAGTGCATTCGGTAAAAGTCGTACTCTGAATAAGTGCAACAAACAATCCAAAATATTTTTCCAACCCTGAAAAATTCCTCATTGCTCTTGGCAAGGAAAACAAATGTATATTGGTCCATCAGGTGTATTTAGCCAATATGTTGGCACATAAGCGAGACAATAACACAACAGCATTCTTCAGGTTATGAATTTAATTAGCCTCAAATTTTGTAAATTTTTTTAAATACATTCTCCACAGATCTTTCGATTACTTGAAGACGAGTTCATTTCCCTGTACATCTTTCATGGATCTATTGGTAAACAATTAAATCAAAATAAAGCATTCACTTTATAATCTATTTCTCTACCCCTCCCTCTTTCTCTCCATCTCCCTTCAAAACAACCCCTTTTTAAAATATATTCGAATTGCTCTTCACATGCGGAATGAAAGACAGCTGCATAAAACGAAATATAAAAATAAACCCTTATTGTTCAAATAAAAGACTAATTGCCACAATAAACCAATAAACGTTGCAACACTGTCAGTGAACGTTGCAATTTAGAAACACTGTGAAAATCAAATTAAATACTCAGAAAACAATGAAACAGCAATATCAGGTAGCAGTTAAGGACCTATGTCAAACACATAACTTCGATCGCCATTAAATACCATCGCTTGCGTACTCAAATAAATGTTGAGTACTCAAATAAATCGCAAAAAGTACCTTTCGATTGGGCTTAGAATATTTTTTGTATTTTCTAAAATAAATGTTCCAAAAAAATTAAAACTAAAGTTGAAATTATAAAAACGAAGCTTCAACAAAGAATTTGTATTGATTATTTCCTAACTCCATCAAAACAGAAAGAAAACATCGCTTAGGTAACCGATAAGCTCACCTCTCTAAGGATATCACCATGAGTATGTACCAATTGAAACATCGCCTTTGCGGCCATCTGTGCCTTTATATTCTCTCCAAATGCAATTGCTACTTGTTCAGCGTTTTGTGCTGTCATCTCTGTCAAACCACCTGTTCGCTGCAATTCTAAATTCTGCTCCGCACATCCTGCAAATAAAATCAAATACACACAGATGTAAGAAGACAATAACTATAAGCGAATATAATAACCAATACTGACTATAAGCGAAGAGAGGAGACCAGAGATTTTCTTTTAATTGGTCTACGATTTGCAAGTTGCCTATTGAACAAGTTAAATTATTTTGCATTAGACAGCTAAAATTTGAAACAAGTTTTTTACACTATCATAGAACTACAAAACGTGAAATATAGAATTTGATTGATCGATGAACCGTTAGGGGAACGGAGCACAGTTCAATTTCAACAATATAAACAGCACTCTTAACGCTCTGAGCAACGAACTTCGGGCCTCTCCAAACAATCTTCAAGGTCTTTGAGCAAAACTCTCGAAAGACCATGGCAGCAGAGAATATAAATGGAATACCTCTTAAGCTCGGGTCGCAGTAATATTATAAACTGACAATAATATCAGAGTTCAATTAGAAAGCTTATTACTGCTACAAAACAAAACACCCACGGTAACAGCTCCTCGACAAAATAGTTCAAAGACAATGTAAGTGAGTCGACCACTCACGAATAGTAACAATTTTATAAAAAATAAATTGATTAATTAATTAATTAATTAATTAACAGTAATAACAACAGCGATAATGATAATAATAATAATCACTAATAATCTAATCTTATCATGCCAAAATGAAATGCAAACCTTCAGCAGATGTCATCAGAGTTGAGAATTTACAAAGATGGATGATAAGATTATCGAATACATCACTCATACCATAATGAGCTGCGATCGATGCACATTTACGATAGCCGTTCAACGATTTCTGAAATTCAAACGTTTTATCGAAGTTAAAATGCGAAACGGTTCGTTTGGTTGAAATCACTAAAAGAAACCCAATTATTCAACAGGATATAGCATCCTCCTTCACAGCACTCTATAAGAAATTCATCTCTCATCGTTGTTAAATCGTACACTCCAACGCAGTGTGGTGGGGGGGGGAGGAGCTGTTCCTCGACTACATCTCCACCACAGACTCCGTCACAACTACACTTCTCTTCTCCCCGTTTTTCTCAATAGGACCCCAGCTCCGGCGAATTCCCTTCGGCCGGAACCCCCCCCCCCCCCCCGCACTAAATTGCTCTGACGTCGCACTCTTTTATTTAGCCCAAACAGCAAAGTACTCACATCCGCATTTGCGGTATAAACCTATGAAAATTTGTAAGGGTTTGGTTGGTTTCTCTTGAGGCTTGTCAGGTGCTGTGTGGAGCTATCCCAGCACGCAGCTTCAAGCTGATGTGCTCGCGACACCTCGAGCCCGAGTAGACGAAATTGATACACAAATTGCGCTCCCCTTTTATACACCCCGAATTTTGCCTCGAGGCATTTACAGATAGTTTGTTCTACCTTGAGATCATCAAGGAATTGGTAGACAGCTTGATCCGTCGCCTAGTCGCCCTTTCCCTTGCTCTACAAGAAAGCAGTTGATCTGCATCCTGCTGATCTCCCTTACATGCCCCTTACACATTTTCTGCAACTATCAGTCATTTTGCAAAATTATAAAGATACGGCTCAAACAAAACAAAAACAAAAAAAACAGATAGGTACCCACCTTCCACAAATAATTTTCTTTGACAAGACCAACTTGTTCGGCAGGCATCACAATCTCTTCGGTCCTGAAACGAAACAATTACACTGTTAATTTCTACGAATTATGTATGCAAAAGCTTATTCATTCATCGCAAATGATCAGAAATCATTGAGAACTGCATTCGATTAAAATATCTTAAAGCTAAAAATTGTTTACATTCGGGTATGAGGAATTTATTTGGCAAATCTATCGCCCGCCGGGCACGACGACCTTTGAGGAAATCAAACCTGAATGAATCAAAAGAAATTTGAATCACCTGATAGCATGGAACATCTGCTCCAACATATCACCATCAAAATCTTGCCCACCATTTGTGCCTGACAGATTGCGCTTGAAGCATTCCACTTGCATCGGTGGCTGGTTACGTCGAACCTGAAATTGCAATTTTTCAGTTCATTTATATAACAGCAATGAGCAATTAAGTGCGCACAGATTCGTACCCTTGAAATACAAGAAAATAGAACAAGGAAATAAATAACCGAGAGAAATTCACCTAATTAACAAATCCCATTTTGTAATGCTTGAACGATATACCCCCTCTATCAAAGGGAAAGATATGAAATGTAATCGAAATGAGTGGACCGCTGGGTAACTGATTTGTGCAGGTAATCCAGATATTTTGACGTATAATATTCAACAAGCCTTACCAACAATAACCTCAACCTTCCCCCCTCCCCTCCCCTTCCCCTCCCCCCCACCGTTGTCGTTAAACGAAACTTCTGAATAAACCTCGAGGCAATGTGTATTAGCTCTACGCGTCAAATTTTATATAGCAAGATCTCATATAAAAGATTCAAAAAAAACTAGCTTGAGGGTTATGCTGGTCGGTATTCAACATAATCACTGCGTAAGCAAGAGTGAATGCTGCATCGACATGATTGAATGGCTCTCCGTTCGCTTTGTACCAATGATCTGCAAAGCAAAAACACTTTGCCCAATGATGAACCGAACTAATGAATAAACACCGTTAAATCACAATGAATGCCGTTCTAATATAACTAATAAATAGAAGATGTAATCAAGCAAACAGCAACAAATAATATAACAATGGCTCGCAAATATCGTAACGTTCACTCCATCGCAGTTTGTTTCCATCCCCACTTATTCCAAAATATAAATACGAGATTTTAGCAGCGTTTTTTATCACTCCACCATCTTATCTTTCAATACCTTCTCGAAACAAGCAAATCAACACAACAATAGATTCATAGATCCAACGGAAGCTTATACAACATATTGAAATAGCAAAAAATCAATACTATATCGCAACGATGCTCTCTCATCAAGTCACTGAACAATGTTTGCAAAGATGAACTGCATGTGGCTTGATGGGGTCATATCTTTCAAGGTAAAATTAAAAATGAACGCTGATGAGTCTACTCTCATCGAATTATCTTTCTCTTCAAATTAAAAAATTCATCAAATCGACAACCTTTCATTTCGTAGCTTAAGATATTTTCAGTTACTATGAAAACAATAACCTCTGAAGAGTCTATTACTAAGATTATGTGTATAGCGACTGCTAAAATAGCAGCGAACAATCGAGAATTGTTGGGAATTCTAAATAGAGAATAGTCTTGACGTTTTGCATTTTCCTTATCATTTGTTCATATCCCTTTTTACTAGTTCATCACCAAAAACCACCTCAATCAGCTCAGGCCACGCTTTATGATGATCTTGTACTCGTCTTTCGATTATGTCGCGTTTTTATGTTGCTTCTAAAGTATAACAAGGTTTATTACCCAAGTTTGAGGTGTCGGGCGATCGCAAAGTGCAGAGGTGTCCCCCTAACTTTGTCAGGAAACTTGGGACGAGCCAACCAGGAGATTGGTATAGATTGGTTGAGAAAAGAAAGGGCGCAAATGGACGATTCCTCTTCGAATCAGGCCAATTTATTTGTTGAGTGCAATCATAACCCTTTCACTGCTGAATATCTCGAGTAGTTTCGAGCTTAGCATAGAAGTTGATAAGCGCAAAGAAACAATTATCTACAGGATAAGAAAAAGAATTTGCGGTAAACGACGATCAATTGCACGGATTTGGCAGTGCTATATTAGGATAACCTGGTGTCGGCACAAACACGATTCCCTCACACCTCATTCTCGTGTAATTTTTATTGCGTTTCATTATATCGATCCCTGCCATAAGCAACAACAGATACCGCATTCGTAAAGCTGCTATATTGCATCCATACAGTGTCTTATATCGCTCACGTCGCAAAGTTCGACTCCGAATCCGTGTCTTCCTTATGATTGTCTTTGTTTTATTTATTGCTTTTATATTGTCAGTGACAGGCCTGCGCTGCTTATCAGCTTTATTCCACGTGCATCGTGGCTCTTAACTCTGTTAGACTCTTTTCTAATAAATCAGCGACCTTTCCGTTCTCTTTTCTGCCATCTACATACGACCGTCAACTTCGTCTCGTTCACGACAATCCTGTTTCTAGTTATGGCGGATCTCAATTTAAACCAAAGCAAAAGCAAATCTTCACCAACGAGTAATTACGCTGCAGTGGTCAGTATCAGCTTGTGTCCTTAAAGCCTTCATTTACCAACCCGCAGTGTCAGTGTTCACAGATTACTTAACTTTTTTCTTCGCTGCTCACCTATGTGCATATCCTTGAACTTCAATCATTAGATATCATCCAATTGAACCTTTTGTTGATCAGCTCCATCCTTTCTACTTTCTCTTCTCCGAATTCAACAACACATGCAAAAGGTATCTCGAAGAACGCACCAGCAAAATGTTGCATCACCATCGATATTTCGGCAGCTTCACCTGGCAACCGGAACGTTTCCAAGAACATTCGAAGAGCGTCATCCAAACGAGTGTTCTCGAATGGAAACGACCTTACAAACGCATCCAACACCGCCAAATTCTTTCGACTGCAATAAATTTCACTGCTAGATGCCTGCATACCTACAGAAGCTAAAAAATTATGATACTCTCATTATAAATGAACAAGAACCTCAAATGTAATCTAAGAATACGTCATTAGTGTACAAAACAGCACATAGTACCGCACAACTCAATGAAAAGGGATCATTGGCCCTAGGGAACGAAGTACAGAAATTACTCCAGGTAAATGTCGAATCAATCAGGTCTATGACTGCTTAAAAAGATGATAAAATACCTGCAGATATAATCCGCTATTCGTTTCTTATCAAGCCGTGGATTTTCGCGTAGCCAAGCGACAACGTCAACTGGGTCCAACGGCGTTTTCAGAATGCCCTTCTCCTTTAAAAACTCGATTCCTGCAAATAAGATTAACTCTTGCAGAACAATGTTTGGTTTGTAATCGCAAAAAAGGTCGCTTTATTCGACTATAAAAAAATCCAAGAGAATGGGACAATAACGTTCAATCAAAAAAGCACTGTGCGATCGCAGTTAGCAAAAAGAATGAGCAACGCCAATAATAAAAGCCCACACAGCAATCCCGAGGCAGAAGCTGTGTATTTCTCTTGTCACTGAACATTCCCTCCCTCCCCCTGCTCTTTCTTTCAGTTCTAATGCATCGTATCTCATAGATTAACCCAAATGATTACCATAAAACTCCTTAAGCATCAATCCTCTTCCTCCAACGTAAAGTAGAAAATCACATCACTTAAACACAACAATGACATCTCATCATACTCGAGAAAAAAGTCGCAGAAAACTGAAGAATTAGAAAACGATTTTCTTTGCTTCTCAAAAACACGTTGACCCACCCTTCTTGGGATCTTGGTTGAAGAGATCGGTGCCTTCCGTGATGATTCTCTTCTGCTTTTTCCGCTCGATGACTTCACCGATCGATGGCAGCTTCTTAGATGGTGCCATACGATTAGCACGAACTGCTGAAGCAGGCAATAGCGACTCCAATAATGCACACGTCTCGTCGTCGACCTCATTCACTAAAGAAAAATACCATCTGAACGCATGTCTAAGCTGCGATGCAAAAAAAAGAGTCCAAAAAGCCTATATTGTGCATTTAATTTCCTAAAAAACTCTCTAAGTTTTTACCAATCTATATTGAATGATCTAAAATCATATAGTGCGACGGAAATAACACAGCGCGCCCATTTGCTTTTTAAACTCTATTAAGGAGAATAAAATGTAAGCATTTAAATAGAAACAATATAACACTATCAAATGATGAATAGAAAAAGTGTGTCTGCTACAAACTATATGACGTCATGACCAGAAACCCCCCCCCTTCCCCTTCTCCCACAAAACAAAAACCTAAATCGTCCGCCGATTTTACGGGACATAAAATCAAAAAAAAAAAAAAAAA
>QEWY01000838.1:117537-171328 GCA_006503575.1 Baylisascaris schroederi | reverse complement strand
TGAAAGAATATTGAAATGCCGATGAAATTCACATCTATTTTAAGTGATAGATTTGCACTTATTGCTAAATATTTGCACTAAATGCGCATTAAATGGAAATACTTACTACCATAGATTTTCAACCTCATACATCTACCACCTACCAAATATATTAAATACCACTTTGTGCAAGTGCTCTTATTAAAAGAACAGGTATATTATAGGAAAGGTGTGATACTGAGGTGTTATCTGTAAATTTCAAGGTGACATCGCATCGAATGTTTAGTTATATTCGTAAGTGTTTGTATGATGAAGTGCAAAACAAAACAAAGCGTAACGATGAAAAGTGCTTTATATATAAGCTTAAACTAGTCAGTCTTATTGAAAAGTTTCCCATTAATAGTCGCATATTCTAAGTGACGATCCATACCGTTGATGCGTTTTTCCGGAACGGATGACGTCATAATGGATGACGTCATAGAAGATTTAAGAATAAAGATGCGTTCGAGATTAATACATGGAAACTCGCAAATAAATGTCAAAATCAAAGCTAATATTAATGAGAGTAGAATTTGCACTGCACATAATATTAGCATTTGCATGGTTCCAGTATAGATAATCGGAAAGGGGAAATTTAAATAGAAGCCCATAATAGCTACCATATGCAATAGATATGCCTGAAAACAAGTCGAATTTTTACCGTATAACAGTGCAGGTACAGTAATCATGCTAGAAAAAGAGAAATATTACATGCGAAGCATACTTTTGCGTTAGGATACACAATGCTTTGCATAACTTTTACAGTATTAGAAGAACAGGTATATTATAAATAAATAAACAAATATTTCCTAATCGAAAATGCTGCGATACTATTTCTAATTGCTAGTTGATTGTCATATTTAATAAAGTGCCTAGTGGAAAGGATCGATGCAACAACTTCAAGAACTACACCCTATGATTGCAGTATAGTCCCCTATTAATTGTTAGTTCACTAAGAGTATAATGCAATAAATTGATCAAACAAATATTAAAATATGATTCAAAATAGAAGTGTCTATTCAAATCGACGAATTTTTTTTTGTAAACAAAAATTTTGCAACAATTTTTATAGGTTTAACATTTATATAACATCTTATAATATTTATGACATAATAACAACATAACATATAATAATTTCTAACAAAAAAAATAACATAATTTCCAACAGGTTTAATATTTATAATCGGGATTAGCTCGCTTTGGCTCAGCCTACAACCGGGACTATACGCAATGGCGAGTGGCAATTATGTGGCCAAGTTGGACCTAAACTCGTGATCAAAAATATAGTCCAGTAGGACGAGAATATTGCCAGCCTGCCATTTTCTAAACTTTATAATCCCCTCAGTAATCAGTTGAAGATCCGTTTTGCCGAAATAGTTTTCACTCGACACCACGTTTCACTGTAGAAATTCACCGTGATAGTAATCATATAAAGTACCGTATGCAAATGTATGCGTACGGTTATAGCAAACACTAGGAGGAAATTTAAGAAGAGCTATGAGCGAGGCATATCAAAAAAATTCGCTAACTTATTATTCATAAAATTTTCGTGCAAAAATGACATCTTTAATAAATATTTAAATAAAATTAAATAAATTAATTAGTTGAATGCATGGATGAGGCAAAAAATCGAGGAATTGATTAAATGAATAAACGAATTATATTAGTAAATAAACATATAAACAAAAAAACAGCAAATATGAAAGAGAGAGACGGTAATACATTATAAAACAAGAATAGTTAAAAGGCGTAATATTGATCCCCTGGTCTAATATGACCTTTTTTTAATCAAATCCGGAAATATGTTTTTCCTAGATGAAAAAATAAGTGACTAACCGAATGAGAAAGTGCAGAAATAGGTGTAAAAAAAGACCACGAAAGAACATCGTTGATTATTCCACCGAAACCAAAATAACACGCAAATATTATCCAAGCGGTCGAAAATGACCACAGTATCCGATGCACTGAGCCATAAATAATGTTGTATATTGGCCAATTCCATCCCTAAAAAAAGCATAATTGTTTAATAACTTAAATGCCTGCTAATATGGAATATTTAACTCAAAAATGATTATATCATTGGAAAATGTCTCAAAAATGAAAGGAAAATATTTTAAAATGGAATGAAAAACGCTGTACTAAAAAGTGAAAGAAAAAAGAAGAGAAAAAAACGGAAGTTGTTTAAATTTATTTTGAACAACGAGAGAACCACCTCATAAACTTTCATCCATTGAGAAATATCGATCACTTTATAAAAAAATATTTTCCATAATTTCAGTGGAAAATCATTTTCAACTTTCTTTGAGAAACTTTTTATACAAATGAAATCTCAGGATCACATTTCGCTCTCGTTAACCTCTCCAAATCTGACTATTGCATTTCAAAATAAAGCATTTAGCTTATTTAAGACTTTATAATATCATTGACTTAGATCGAAAGCAAAATACAATAGTCAACTTCATATTTCTAGCCATGTTGATGATTTTTCAGTGTAAAAAACATTGTTAAAAAACTAAAAATAAACGAAAATATTTTATTTCTTTAGTTATTTATTTATTTACTTATTTATTTATTATTTATTATTCATTTACTTACTTGAATGTTTTAATCATTTTGAATCTGGTTCTATAGAAAAATTCATGAAAAGCATTCGGCCCATGATGCGACTTCATTCAATAGACCCGATCGCTGACATTAACTGCCAAATGAATGCAAACCTGAACAGCCGGATAGAGACCAAAGAAAGCCATGGAGCCAAGTAGAAATGAGCAAATCCAACCGGAGCATTTAATTTTCCAGGATAATTTAGCACCACTCGATTCGCGATATCCAGACAAGAAATATCCAAGACAAAGTCCAATAACATAGGCACCCACACGATATTGTGGCGGATTATATATGAATGCTTCGTGCTAATAAATGTGAACAACATTAATTACAGTACTTCGATTAATTTCTTGTATTTATAAACCATTGATTATCAATTACGATTTCCTTTAAAAAAAATAACAGAAACAATTCAAGCTAAAGAAAATATTTTATGAAGTGTGCTCTCAATAATCGTTCTCCTCGTTCGAATATGATCAATATTTAGGAAACATTTTCCTTGAATACGTCTACAGTCCATAGCAAATATTTACAAAAATATTTAATTGATAATGTTTTAATTAAGCACTAAAATTAACGAGTAGATGTTACCTAGTAATACATGTTTCTATTCATTTCCACTTTGAATTTACCGATAAACCATGCAGAGAGCTGTCAACAATGCAGACAGCTGTCAATATTGAGCATAAAATTACCTGCATATAATCCTGATTGAAGATTGCTGGTTGAACGAATAGCATTTGAGTGGGTGGAAAATTGAAGCGAATGATTTGCATCGTATTTAAAAGACATGAGATGATCGTCACGATAAACGAAAGAACTACACCATAATAAGTCGAATATTTTAATGTAAGTAAAAATATAGGTGAAAATAGAAACATAATAAAGTCCGCCGAAGTGGTCCTATAAAATATTTATTTCTTTTCCGACATTAATGGAACATGAACAAAAACATTAAAATATTAAGTATTTTCTCTCAGTAATGATTCATCAATTATAAAATATATAAGTAAAGTGTAATATATAGATATATAATATACTGGTAATAATCACATGACGGTTCAAGTCGATATAGACGGAGAAATTCCTACCTGCCAACGAATACCTCAATATCTTTCCTTCTATAAATATAAAAACTTCATAAACCTCAATCTAGAGATATATAAAAATAAACATAACAAAGAGGAATAAATGCAGCGAAAGTACGAACCATGTCCAACCGAAACAACGGTTATAGGTTATGCTTGATATAAATAGCACATTTTCCCAACCATGTTCGGTGCATTGAACGTATGGATCGGTTGGAGGCCATCCGCCATAATGATGAAAGAATGCGATCCCATATGTTAGTATCCATAAAGTGAACGTTGAAGTAGGCCAAAGTCGGAGAAAACGATGACGATAGAATCTCAGCCAATAGCCAAATGAGAGCACTTCTCGCCTTTCACCTGAAAATTGCTATGCATAATATGCCTTCTTAAGTATAACTTCTATAGGGAATATAGACACTACCATTAACGATGTTTTTCTAGAATATCACACTTAAATCAGTATTTTAGGTGTTTCAAATCTGAGCATTCCGGCGACACATCTCATAAAAATACTAATAGATTCTTGCACAAGAATGGAAAATAAGTAAAGGGCAGCATTAGAAAAGCTGGCACGATATGTGCTTTTTACATTTCACTCAACTACTCCATTAGTCTTCATTTTCTAGATAATATGACGTCATCTCATATTATCTGATTTTCAACTCATATCTTGCTTATGCAATTAAACGAGAACAATACCTTTATTTATGATGCTTCGAAAGAAATGAAACGATGTAAGCGTTCCACTGAGCACAAAGAACGTATCAACAGCCAAGAGGAAATTCGTTATCCATAGATTATTGAAATTAGCAAAATCCTTCTTAAGCTCATTCACATTCCTCGTGAAACTCTTCAAATTTAGAAAATATCACTACAGTAATCTTCTCTATATGCATAGTTAATGAAGGCTGCATGAAGAGCTCTCATTTATTCATATACTTTATTTCATATCTTTATCTATATTAAATTTTGTTTTATTTATTTTTTTATTTTATTTTTCACTTATTCATACATTCAACTTATTTATTTATCTATCTATTTATTTATTTATTACTTCGTTATATTTTTTGATATGACCAACACAACGGCTTTAATTTTTTTTTTTTAAATTCTATAGGGACCATTCTGTTCTCACCTTAAACGACTACTTCTTGAGAATCGTTTATCAATACTACTTTCGTTTGTTTTTTTTTCAACCTTTTTTCCTAAGACCCCTACCGGCCAACAAAATTTATCGATAGAATTTCCCATAAAAAATTGATATCTCTTTATCGATAGAATTTCCCATAAAAAATTGATATCTCTAGAAAGATGCCCTTCTATTTCGATCCATAAATTCCTCAAATATTCTAAATATTTTTTATTCATCCATTAGTTGTCGTTATTTATGGAAATCAATGAGCGTTCGATCCGCTAAATTAATAAAGAGCACATTCTATTCTTAAAGTAGCACTTATTATTTTTCTGGTTTATTAATCTGTAAATAATAACCAAATTTCGAATCAATAATATTATTAAAATTAAATCCTATCAATATTAATACATCAAATAAATAAGAATATTAATAAAATTTTTAAAAAAACGCATTAAATTTCAACCGATCAAAAAGGATGAAAAGAATCTTACCGGAAGATACCAAAGTACGTGTCCAATAATCACCCAAAATAGAGATGCTACACGTAAACCGTCAAGACATGGAATCACTAAATTCGACGTTCTTGTCCTTTTCATCATCATCGTTATATTCCTTTTAGCCGAAAATGATAGTAATATTTGTTCGAGTTGAGATCTATAAGTGGAAAAGTGATTGCTGCTTCAATATTAAATGTTCCTTTTTCAGTATAAATTCCTATTCATCAAGCTTTATTCAGGGATTTCTTTACTCTGTTGGTGTCTAAGTAAATAGTTTAATAGTGCTTTAGACTACAACTGCCATATTATGCATATTTATAGATTTGCTCATTAGAGGCTGACCAACCGATTGCAATAATATCGTAAAAACTATTTCTTAAAAGAACACTTAATTATGGCAGATTTGATATATGAACTTTTCTCTGCTTTTCTACATGACAAGCTATCCCCGTTTAGTGGTTTTACATATATGATGGCTTGCAGGTTTTATATGAGCCAGAAAAAGGTATGCTTAAATCAAACGCTAGCAGGAAATCCCGTAATTGCGATCAATGGATACTAATAAACGAGTGACCTGTGATGACCCATATATGGACACCTTTAGCTAAATGCATATCCCCTTCCCTTTCGTACATATACAAATAAACCTCTTTGCTTTTTCTCATTCCATTATTTCATGCCAACATAATGCTTCAATGTTGGGTACTTCACAGTACTATCATGTGGATGTATCGGTGAGTGATGACCCATAAATAATTCACAGGAATACAAAGAGAAAAGCGCATTAAGCATGCATATTTTTGAGAATGACCTCTTAAAACCAACGTTGCTTTCGGCGTACTGTAGCGGACGTGATATACGGTAGCGACACATACCAACACTGCGAGAGCGATAAGCACAAAAAATACTGAAAGCGAATCAATCCGCTGATACCACTGACGTATCATACGAGAACGAGTGCATTCAACAAAATCGATGGGAATGTCGTCGGTGGAAGTAACGAATTTGCGCCATTCGTTCAGCAACTTCAAAATTCTATATTTTTATCATATATAACGCTCATATCAAGAAGATAAAAAAAGTTAACGTTATCAACAAATAAATCTAAGAATTTAAGAATCATTTAAATAATTTTTTGTTCATTGACTTATAAAAAATATTAGAATTGATGATATACGAGCAACTAACCTATCATGATAATGCAAAGTACCTTTTAAATTACTTATATTGAAATATGAAAAGACGAAATAGAGAGTGCTTTTAAATATTTTCAAAACTTAATGTTTATCCATAAAAATATAACCCCTATATTTCCTATTCTAGCAAGCCAAAGTTTGCCGGGGCCTTTGCATTTTGCAGCCGCACTAAACCTTTTTGATATTTTATTTTTTATTTTTTGCATCGATTGCCATTATCAAGAAATAAGTATAAAAGGCAAATTTTATATGCTCATATATAAGTTAAAAGGCAAATTCTACTTACCCACAATTTTAGAAAAATCGTCATCACTAATTTTCATAGGAATGAATAAATTATCATTGCAAACGAAACGAAAGTCTTACAAAAAGACGATCATCATCACACGTTGCAGGCATACAAATACCGAACGCAAATCCTTCTTTCTTATAAGCGTTATATCCATGACAATATAAAAGAGGAAATTCCGCAGCGAAAAACATCGATTCACGTGCTGCTTCAACGCATTCTGTACTCGCATACATCTGTCATAAACCAACTATGAAGAATTTTAATTCAATATGATTATCAAAAAGCGGAATTTACATAATTTATGCATCCTGTCTACAAATTTGCATATCTATAATATAGTGAATTAACTTAATGCATTCACCATCAACTAAATAGGTGATTGATTTTATGCTCGTTAAAAATAGTCAGTCTCATACTGATATCTCAAAAGAAGAAGGAAAAACATCCTGTCGATATCTCAAAAGAGGACGATGATAGCAGATGAAATGAAGATGAAAGTCTTTGCTAATTCTTTCATTGGTATATGTAAATAGTTAAAATTGTAGTTTATCGTGAATATATCGAAACCACTCAAATATATTAAGAAACTTTTTGGTATTAAAGTTTTCAAGCATAATTGAATAGCTTACAATTAGTATTTTTGCGAATAACCCAATATATTAGTCAAAAATTATGAGATTCATAAAAATCGAACCCATCTATCGCGATCTCTTGTCTCTAAAAGATGCGCAACTCCAAAGCGAAATGCACTCTGAAATTGTTGCAAACGTTGTGAACCATCTTTCGTCTTCGAGAGAACACTCCTCACCTGAATTACTATTAATGAAACCATTTAAATAAAATTTATTTCTAATATTTCTTCTAAATTTAAATGTAAATGCTCTTCTTCAAGGATCTAAATGAAATTAGAAGTTGTCCTAGAAATAGCTTATTGAAAACTTTCCTGTTTATTTCTTCCGTATCTGTAATATTATTGCGTACCTACATGACGGCAATTTGAGGTTCTCCAAAAAAACCCGCTATTTATCGTTTTCTTAGGACATCTTGAAATAGGTCGACAGTATAAACTTGTCTTCGATTCTAGGATAAGATAAGAAGAAAATTTGCTTTGTCCTGCAATACGAAACACAAACACGATCCTTGGATGACAAAGTTGGGTATTCGCAAGCAAAATTTGGCCACTAAAATTTCTAAAATTTTGGAAGCCGTGATTTTAGCATGCAAAGAACGTGATTTCTGATTATTGAGATGTAATTATGGGGCTTATGAAACAAAAAACCGAGAAAAAAACAACAAAAAAACAAAAAAAAACAAAAAAAATGACTACATAAAATTTGAATAAGAATATATAAGTATCGCATATGCATATCATCTCTTTACATATGAACATACAAAACATACTATGCTAAGATCATGTTTACATGTTTCATTGAGATATCCATTGTGCGATAAAGAGTCGATAAATCGAAATATATGCGACGATGATAACGTGCCAAGTTCATCACCATCACAAACATAAATAATAGCCAAAAATATTAGTAATAAGATATTCATCGTTAAATATCGATAGGGCTGTCGATAAACAATTGAAATGGATGCTGAAATGAATTGAAGTTGCCGATTTTGAAATAAATATTCTATGAAAAAACAAATAGAACAACGATATAAATTTAAAATTGTTGAACAATTGCTGCACACTTCAAATAAATGACCTATAATATTTGTTCTCAAATAAAGAGAAGAGAATCGAAAAAAATGATCAAGATGAAGACAATATAAATGATGGGGAAAAAAATTTGCCAATAAACAAATGTATGAGTGAAATATATATATATACAGTGACAATACAAAAAAAGAAACACACTTTCGATTTATTTCCATCTCAAGGTGAAATATAAAAATTCACAACATTGCAAAAAAAAAAACTTTTCAACAATGAAAATCGAAAGAATGTGGTAAAGATGAAATTCAAGGTGGAACGATGAGGAAGGAATCCGGTTCCATTCACAAAACACATTAAGGCGTTTGTTTAATTTACACTTAATTACTGAGCATCAAAACAGCTACCTCTCTCCCCTCTTTCCTAAAGTATGATTAGGTGAATAGACTTTAGAGTTAAACTAATAGCCAGAAGTTTTTCAGGCAATAGATAAATGCTTCCTCACATCGACATCAAGCCAGGAATTTCGTCACGATGAAATGCGCATCCCGAACAGAAATCCGGTCGAGACGAGTGTCGGATGATGGCTAGATGATGTGACGAGAGCCATGAACGTGACCTATCGAAACGAGTGGTTGATGAATAGCTGAATGGGGGTGATGTGGTCCGTCGAGATGAATTGACGGTTGCATCGGTGGACGATGCGAGACGTGAATATGGCCAATGAATGCGTCGCTGCTTACATTTCAATATATAGTAAAGTGATCATCGTTTTGATCATCTGCGTCTTTGTAAGTGAAGCTCGAATCCGTTAGCGATTCGCTTTGATCTAAATACCTCGTGCCGCCATATCGCGTATGATAATCTCAGAGAATCCACTTGCGTCCGCTTTTCGATTTTTGAATAGCCAACATGTGTTAGTCATCTTCTTCGCCG
This sequence comes from Baylisascaris schroederi, assembly GCA_006503575.1. Taxonomy (NCBI): domain Eukaryota; kingdom Metazoa; phylum Nematoda; class Chromadorea; order Rhabditida; family Ascarididae; genus Baylisascaris; species Baylisascaris schroederi. Next base: position 161,896 of record QEWY01000838.1, on the reverse strand, counting down.
TTTTTTCATTCCACTTCCAGATGCACCCGTTGCACTGAGTGCAATAAATCTTTTCATTTAGCTAATTGCCGTTCCCAGTTCCTTCCTTTCCTTCCGTTTCCTCGTCCAGCCGTAAAACTGCTTACTCTTATACTGGGGATATTAAACGGATGACAGAATGAGGGAAACAATCCATGTCTGGCACAACCGATTAACAGAAATCAATACAATACTTGCAATAAGAACGATTATCTTCGTTGTTCATTAAGTAGTGCAGCCGTGCAGAACAGTTCAAATGAAGCAACCTTTCCTTATAACATAAATGGAAGTACTTGTGAAGTATACACCGTTCACTACTAAGCTGTCAAGTGAATACTCCAGACTGCATCGTATCAGACTAGAAGGGAGTAGTGGGGGATTGGGGAAAGTCTAACGGCAATGATCTCGCCTACTTAAATCAGCACTGACCGGCTTAGTTTGCACATCGAAACAGCTAAGCGATCGCGAATTTCGATCAGATTCAGGTCATAAGGTTTTTTTTCTGGCAAATAGCGCAGAGCTAAAATTGCTTCATGCAAATAAAATAATTAGAAGGAAATAAAGATTAAAATGTTTTAAAAAATTTTCAACATTACAGTGAAATGAGAGAAAACATTTTTTTCTTTTTTTTGAGTAGAAAAACAGAAGAACGAAGGTCATTCATCACCTTCGTTTCTTCATTTCGAAAAGCGTTGTTGTCAAATTCGATGAATGAAAAACAATAGTGCCATCGAAATGAAAATTTTCCAACCGATTAAATTATATAAAAGAAAATAATCAAAGAACTTAGTATATAGTCAAAGTGAAAATTTTTCACATTTTTAAGGAAAATATTCTAAAGAAATAAACACAACATTCTGAAATGCCCTCCCTGATCGTCAACAAATTATAAAATGTAATATGGAAAAAACATCTGTCGCATTTGCACTTTTTTTTTGAAGGAAGTTCTTTATTTCACTAATACTCTCTAAATTTAATAGTCCACCCACCCTCATTTCTCATCAACGATACTCTTATCTTTAGTATATCTTTAAAACTGGTTTCCTTCGCTAAGTAGTGAGGAAAACTCAAAAATCAATTGTATCATAGTCTCTTCGTATCTTCCTGGTAGCCTCCTCTCTCATCAACGGTCTCCTTAATAAATAAAGCCGGATTTGCGAAGTTGGCTCGTTCGATTATAGAGCCATAAATTAAACTGATCTTAAAGCTTGTCGCCTCCACAATTTCTCTATCTATCCACTTCTTCAATCATCTATTTATTTATTTATCAGTTTGATTTATTTATTTATTTATTTATTCATTTATTTGTTTGTTTATTTATTTATTTACTTGTTTATTCGTTTATTTATCTAAAAGTTGGTTTTTTTCCAACGATGAAAGTCTTTAAATAATTTTAAAAAAAACACCAATAATGCTACAAATTAAATACTAGAAAATTAAAATTATATCTCGCAGCAGCTCCTAAATGTAATAAAATTCAACTCTATTCTCGAGGATTCTGCGCGTAAAAATACTCAGTAGTGGATTTTCTTTATATTTTTATGATAATAATAAATGTGATCGATTGTTTTTATATTCAAAATTGCACTCGGATGGTTTTTCTATACAGAAGAATATCGATCAGATATTCTGCAAGGTAACCGGATGCTTTAATCGCTTTTCCTCAAGTTATCGAATGCTTTTATTTAGAAGAGTACTGAAGGATAAAACCTCATCGACTTGGTGCCCAACAATTTATGTCCCTACGTAGGCAATTTTTTTACCCCTATTGGACTGAACGCCGATGGAGCACGGAGGTCCTTCTGGGTTTCGTCATCTCTGAGAGAGGTGTTAAAAAAGCTGATCTTACTTTCGGGAGCTTAAAAAATTCGCTAAAAAATTGCAGAAGCACGAAGAAATTATCAGATACAATATTCGAACAATATATACTAAGGGCAACGATGTCAGGAAAGAACAACAATTTACCGGATACAGTAGACGGAATTAGAAAAGACAAGGGAAAATGGGGCAGGCTGAAGCCTATACGATATCTGCCCATAGACAAGGAAATAAGGTATTAGAGTTTTGATAGAACTATAGAGAAATCAAATCGTGTAAGAACTATACTCTCTTATTAAATGAATTATTTCAACGGGAAAACAATCTGAGGAATGGAAACTTATAAATATGACGATCATATATAAAGACAACAATGACACAAAAAAAATGTTTGAATTTAAAGATTTATTTCGCGTCGCGACTTCTTTTTGTCGAAATTCTTTGAACTTTGTATTCGCATATATTTTTTTATTGTAATGGAGTTGAAAATGTCACGTTTTCAGCTGGTTTCTTCCAAAAAAAAAAACCTTTGAGGTAATTGCGGCCAAAAATCAATAACTAAATCAAAATCATGAAATAAATGATTCTCGCAAGGAAAAAAATGTCATTTAATTAGATATCAAAAAAGTTTGCAACACTGTCAAGCCACGTAAAATCTTTCGGCTAATAAAATGAAAACGTTTCCGTATTATTGAGAAGCTGTTTGATGAGACATAAGGAAAACCTATATAAGCCGTAAATTAACTCAAGGAAAAGCTATCGCTATCAAAGCCCGTCAAGGTGCCGTCCTAATTTCCTTATCTTTGAGATTTTCCATCTTTTTCCATCTCATGAAAATGATGTTGGCTGTGAGAGCAGCCAGCCGGTTTCACATTCGATATGCAATCTAATTTCAATTGCAAGAGCTGGAAGCAATAACAGAAACGATTTGAAATCAGTCAAACAGAAATACCAATTTATAAAAAAAACTTCGCGAACGAGTGTCACCAATTCACTATAGTTTTTTTTTTTTTTAAACTATTGTGATTTATTTTTGCTCAATTTTTCACGAACCAAAATTTCGAGAAATTTTACAACATTCTGCTACATCACCTAGAAAGTTTCTTAAGTTCTAGCAGAGTATACTGTAGAACTTGAAAATTCTATGAATTATGCGATCGATATTTTAGTTCATTGAGTACCAAATTTTGTGAATATTGCATTAGAAAATTCCTTAGAGTGTGCTATATTATGTCCCACTATCCATGAAAAATATATTAGCTGCATTCTTCTTCATTGCAATAAGATATAGGTAAAATTGGGATGTACTATGTCGTTTGTTGTTGATTTCAGTTTCCATCAGTTCTAATAACGAGAAAGTGAGCTCACTTCACGAGTATCGTATGCCTTCTTCGCTTCTCATCATTACAGTTTACTTGAATATAACACTACTATACTCTCTTCTAGTACCATCCCTCAAGCAAACCCCATTCACCATCTACCAGTATTTCAAAACCCCTTATCTATCAGCTACACTAAGCAATGCAAACCAATATGACTCGCACAAATATGCCTCTTGGAATTCAGTCTCACAACTAGCAATTCACTGCCACAAGCAAGAAGAAACAATTTTCAAACGCCACAAACTAGAGAAATAGATGGAAAAAAAAAAATTCAAGGTGACGAAGTAAAGACGTCTCAAATGTGATGATTCTATACTATTGAAGTTTTTCTCTTTTTCTACTCATCTACTCTGCGTTACTCTTCTATAGCATCGAAAATTTCTTATATAGCCAATGTAGCTGCTCCCTCCACCTTTCGACACTCTTCATCCATCCCTTTAATTTTGGTTTGTCCCCAGGCGAAGCATGATCTACTCTCTCTAAGATGTGTTATCTATTACAGTTTGCAAGAAGGCAAAGATAGTGAAAATCATCTTACTACAAAAAAAAAAACAAACTATTGCTATTAGAAAGCATTCCTTAAATATGGGTATTTACTCAACAAATTTTCTGCACCAATATACCCATAAATACCCATAAATATGGGTATTTATGAGCATATGCGTATGGGTATAGGTATTCTCAGCAAGAAGATTGCACACGGCTGCACGCTTACATTTTTAGATAAACAATACTGCTAATGGCATAACAATACATAGTAGCCGAAGCTTCTCATTGAAAGACGCAAAAGAACCTCAAAAAACGTCTACCGAAGTCATCATAATGTATATCAATATCTTGCCTAGTGAAAATGATTAATTCAAGCAAAAAATGAGCTGAATTAGTGAAGGCATAAGTTGGAGAAAATTCGAATAATTCAGCATGCAGCGGACAATATCACTAGCGATTGGCACTATCAACCATCATGCAACTAATACCATATTCATTCCTTGCCAACCCTCCACTCCCACCTCTCCCCCCTCTTCCCTCCTCCTACCATCGACATATAACCCTATGCATTTGTTCAGTACACAAGCGAGACGATCGGATGCTTCGTTCCTCGTAGAGGGGTAGGGATGAGCAGTGGGAGAGGGGATGTAGTTATCTCAAATAAACTGACCTCTTCGTATAAACGAGTAAGATTTCTAAGCTAGTTCACCCTAATAAAGCAATCATAAAGAACAATAGCAAAAAAAGAATAAGTTTTTATAAAAGAACAATGTGTTGGAACAAGTTAGCACTAACTTTTTACGATCGTCGAAACACCTGTTGAAATTCGTTGAGACCACTACTCCTCGATGTAAAATATACAACAAAACCATCCCATTGCTCCATCTCCTAAAAAACTAAAATTTTATGTCATATAAAAGGAATAAAATTAAGAATAAATCCTTAATAATGGAATTGACTTTCATCGCTTCAATTTTGCACGAATTTAAACGTCTAAACCGTAAATAAACAATAAAGGGTGTTCATATTAAAATAACCTATGCCAAACCTATATGTTCTAAATAGAAGCTTCATCATAACATTGGATTACTTCCAATAAGAGACTTATTTAGAAATCAATTCGCAAAAAAAACAACAACATACGATAATAAATAAAAATTGAAATAAACATGCAAATAGAAAAGTATTATTAAAGCATAAACTGAAAAATACAATTAATTAATAGCAATCATAATAATAACAAAAGCAGCTTGATCCAAAATGATAGTTAAACATTTCTCATGTCCCCCCCTTATTTGATTTATTTCAGGCATAGGAAATTAGAACGCAATTAGTAGAGGAAGACTTAGCAAGAATTAGATAGAAATGCTGAATAAACAACTGATAGGGATGAATTAATGATAAAATTAAAGATCTTTGATGAAAATATGGACGGCATTCAGAAAACGAGAGATTTTAGCATTTGGATTTTTAAATCAAAAAATAATTAAATAAATAAATAAAATAAAGTAAGTAAATAAAAATCAATCACTATTTGGAGATAGACAGCTACTTTTATAGGTAACAGGCCAGCATTGAAAAATATTCACATCTCAAGTGGAACATTTTAATCTCAACTAGAATATTCAACAATATGCTCATATTAAAAGACTGAACATCAAATACTTTATATTCAGTTATTCAGACGTAAACGTCCTTCCTAATTTCCCACATTATCGCTCGTACCCGATACTAACGAAAGAGAGTTGTTTCCACCGCAGAGAGATCGCCTAACCGAATTTGCATCCCCAATAATCTGCACCAAGTGGTGTAGCCTCACCATGTCGATATCAAAGAATTGCGGTGCTATGTGAATTTTTTGTTTTTCTAATTAAACAATAAATCGATATGCACTCCATAACAAACAAATAAAAAACAAAAGCAAAAACAAAGCTCGATGACCGAGAACGATGCTGACGCAATAAGATGCATCTTTACTGTTACAGTTTGCGCAACTTGTTCAGCATGCTTCGCAAAATTAGAGCTCATTCACCGATTGAGCGTTTCAGTGGGCAAAATTTTTTTAGATTGTAAAGACCCGAAGTCGTTTTCCGGCTACCAGTTCCCCGTTGAGTACCCTGGTAAAAATAGAACACTTTTATTAGTCGGAACCTTTGTCCTATCTGGGTCCAAGAATAATGCATCAACCGACTAATAAACACGAGCGAACACCAACGAAAAAAACGAATAACACTGAATGAGAGTGGGCAATAACGGTTTTTACATACCCTACTCATAGTATCAAAGCGACACTTACAAAAGCATTTCATAGTGCACATTGTTCTACGATCACAGTCAAACTGCTCTACGATCACAGTCAAACTGCTCTATAATCATAAGCGAACGCTTTGCTCGACGATCAAAATCGTTATAAGCTTAAAAAAAATAAAATAAAAAATCCGCCAAGTTTAATGCTGAATCAGACGAAATCGACTTTCAACTCTAAATTCAACTCCATTTCATGTCGATTTTCAATGGTATGCCAAACCTTTACCTCATAGTAATATAAAATTTAAAATTTGCCGATTTAGCATCTAATATAGGTTTTTTAATTCAACACTAACTTACGTGCTAATCAAACATTAACTCTACCGTTTTCAATTCACCTTTAATGCCCCTTATCAATGTTTCATCTCAGCTGACTAGTATTTCCTCATATAAAAAAAAAAAATAGAGGAAAATGACCTTACCAATTTTCCAATCACAATATAAGGTATTAGATAGAATGAAAACAAATGAAGAAGCACACCATAATAGCAGCGACATGAAATTTTTCTTATTGTTCTATCTAGCAACCAATGTCTAAGTTGACTATAGAAAAATGAAATACTCAGAGTACGCTACCTTCATGGATTTAGTGATTTGAGCGACCACTTATATCCTAATTGAGCTCACGATAAATCCTCTGAAAGTTTATAGCGCATATAATGAATCCTGCTTAACATCGCTCTTACACCTTTATAACCGACCTACCTATACCGGTAAAGAAACCATGCTACTTAAGCCATTATGCAAGGATGATTTTCAAAAATGAATCGTTTTTCTGTAGGTCGACTGGGACACTCTCAAGGAAACCGACCATCGACCCCAATATTGCGGTATTAATGATCCATCACAACGTATGAGAACGTTTAGCTTAAAATTTTTTATTCGTGGCAGCAGCACAGTTAACGTTGTTTAAATATGGAAAAATTATTTGCAGAAAATAATGAAAAACTGTAAAGCGCATCCCTCATCTTGTGGAGTTAGTATAATTCACCTTCAACATTTGATGAAATGCCATATTCGGTGATATCGGATTTACGATAGACAATTATAACGAACGAGAGGGAAAAACAATAAGAAAATTGATAACGTTGTGGCTGACTATAAAAATGATTAAATATACGCGTGATTTTATGCTAAATTTTATTAGTACGCCGCATATCGATTGGTCTTACAGCAACATAGCGTATGAAATTCTTTTGAATGATAGTCAATCGTTTTTAGGCACCAAAAATCAGTCGACGAACCCTCACCCACCTAATCGCCTTCAAGAAAAATATTCAATACTCCATTATCATCTCAGAGATATGCAACAGTCAGCTATGCCTATTCGCCGTTGAGAGCAATGTGTAAATGCGACGTACTCAATAAAAAGAAAGAATAGACAATGAATATATCGAAGAAATTAGCTAAAAAGAAATCGCCAGAGTAGGCAAACATAAAAAGGCAAACGATAGAGACATAGACATTAGCGAACGCATTTTGACTTGTATCACGAAACGATCTCAATGTGTAATAATAAAAGAGAAACATTTATGGGTGATCAAAAGTGATTGCTAAAATTGTAGCGATGATCGATGATGAAGAGTGTGGACAACGCATATATCCCATCGTCCAAAGCCATACGTCATATATTTTCTTGAACGGATAGAGTGGTACGTGTGCTGAAGTTGAAGAATTGAATTGATTGAGAACGAGCTCAACCTTTGTGATGAATCGCTTTCTCATAAAATATCGACGAATATTGTAGACCAAATTCGTAACATGCTAATCTTCTAAAATAAATTCGTATACAATAAGCAAAATATTAAATCAAAATCAAATTGCTAGCACTATAATAACTGCAATAGACGCATAAAACGTTCAGCGAGCTAATCAGTGTTTCCAAAACAAAGCAGCATTGGCACATGGTATCGAATATTTGTCGAGAAAGTTGTAAAAGATGATTGGCACGAAATAAACGCGAGGACTGCTCCTCCCCCTCCCCCAATATTTTTTCAGAAGAAACTCGCCACTTCCATCTAATTTCTCTTTAAACTCAAAAAATTTGTCACCATTATAAGGGGAAAAGATTATACGTCACCAATTAAAAAATAAACACCGCTTTCCTCCTTCAATTCATAGAATTTAAAAACAACACCCTAGATGACCGATAGTCCATTTTGGGACTCTTAGTGATCAACAGCTTATCTTATATTACGAACAATAAAATCGTCCTAGAAGATCATCCGATGATCACTGTCTAAAATAATTTGGAATGCCAAACTGCAGAAACTGAATGGAACACTCATAAACGAATAAGCATTCGAAAACAATTCGATTATAATGAAACATCGAGGAAATAATAATTCTTGAAAGTAAACTACAAACAGCAAACTTCTATAAAATATAATAGGGAAAGGCAAAAGATTAACAATAAAAATTATTAGCGAAAAGAAATATGGCTAAAAATAATATACGAGCGATAATAGATGGTTATATATGCAATACAGCAATTTAAACGTTGTTTTTTTAGAGGATTTTCGGGGCGTTTTTTGTTTGTTTGCAAAGAGATAGTGAAAGGAAGCAGAGAAGAACAGATGAGTTCTGCTCGGCTAGCTGCCAGAGAACAGACGAATAAACTGCACACGAGAATTTTCGTCATTACAATGCAAAAAAAAAAAAAAAAAAAAAATCCACATATATAAATAGAACTCACTACATCACATCAATGTACATAGAGATGGAGAAATATTCGCATGCGAACCCCTCAATTCGGATGAGAAATTCAAATCATTTGCTCAGTTTCTCAGTCGAATTTAATTCACTATCAAATATTCCAAAAACTTTCACAAGCTGTATCGTTCCACTGGTCGGACGAGTTTGACAACTATGATATAATGGAATTTGATGATATCAACGGAAAAGTCCCAATTTTCTCATTCTACTCAATGAATTCCGAAAGTCGCATTAAAATCAACAGATTCGGATGAAAGATAACAGGAATTTTTTGCAATTTTTATCAACAAATCCAGCTCAAATCTAGAGATCGAATGTTCGACCGGTTACTTCTTACAGTCGAACAAGGTGCTAAAATCTAGCATCCCAATTTCTTGAACGTCAATCAGAGAACTCGATTTGTATGACCTCGATCTATGAAGTACGAGTTGCTTGAGGTTTTTTAAAGAAAAATTACGAAAAACACTTTTTTGCCGTATGAGCGATCGTTCTTATGGATTCATAATGTCTCATTATCAATGAGCAGAAAAAAAAAATGCTGCGAAAATGCCCAACAACTTCGGTCCTCCGACTGACATTCAAAAAAAAGAAAATTAAATACCTGAAACGTTTCAAAATTTTCAACTGTCTGGTATGAACAAATGAACCATTGAATATGCTCACCTCTGCATTCGAATTTATCGCCCAAACGGAACAACGCTGACTTATGACCACCACATCATGATGTCTTTAGAAGTGGGTCTTAAGTTTGATATTGTAAGTAGAATCCAAATGCAGAAGTCAAAACAACAAATGTGTCATTGAATCTGATCATCCGAATCTCAACACAACGCTCGAAATTGGCACAGAACGAACAACTTTACAGCTGCAGTTTACATACAAATAGGACACAAATACTGGGCATCCACTCCCACTGATTTTCATTTGAGACAAGCATTCATAATTTTGAACAAATATCACCACCTATCCTTCTCACCTTCAACCATCTCCCTCAAAGAATTGATGCACTACGGAGGGTTCTTCAGTCAATTTTCGCATGCAACACCTTTCATTGAATGTCCTATACAGCTTCATGCTCTAATGGACAACCTGAAAGAAAATACCAAACTGCAATCCTGGGAATCTTGTAATCCATGATAGATACCCCACACATCTGGAAGTTCGCCGCAAGACGGTGCTTGCTAATCGACTGGCATAGATCAAAGAAGCCAGGCAATACCATTAGGCAACATATACATAGAAAGAAGACGATGCACCAAGCTTTCAAGTGATACACCGCAAGGAAGAGACATAAACGATTTACCTCGCATATAAAGATAAACCGCTATACCGGTATAGCAATCGCCGCCATCATCCATACGCAATAAAAGCAATTCGAAATATGCATCGCTAAGAACTTAATCAATGCTCTTCAAAAAGCATTGCTTAATGCGACAAACTTGGGCTTGCACAAGCATACGTCCTGGTCCTTCAATATCCTCCACTACACCCATGTTACGCTTCATAGATAGGTGCGCACATACCCAAGACTTGTGCCACGTGATATTTTATGGGGGTATCAACTCGAAAACACAATCAACGCACTTTGACAGGAAGGATTAAACGACAGACTGGACTTGTATTTCTGCAATATCCACAAACTGGAAGAATGTGGCTGCCGTTATTCTGGCATGAAATGAGCGTTTGCTGATTGCGGTGATCACATCACTCAAATAAAAAGACACCGTCTCAGAACAATTACGAAACAAACAGTCACAGAGACAATAAACGGATGAAGAGAAAATGGCAGACACAAACAGAATTCGCCAATACGAATAAAGAGGAAAACTAGAGCAACACTGGACAGATGCGCCAAAAGGTATCACCGGAGGCTCGAAATAAAAAGATAGGGCAGAAAGCAACAGAAGAAAGAAGATTGTGAGGAGACGCATGGATAAACCTCCTTTCCCATCCCATCCGCAAGAACCTAAGAACCATAATTGTGCACAACAAAATGGTTGGGAAAATCGACTCCGAAATACATCACTTCTCCATTTCCTGGGGAAAGAAACAATATTTTCTACGCAGATAAATCTGCTGACAAACGAGCATCGATGACAATCCGCTGGTTGCAAGCGTACGTTCGCATCAATAAGAAGCAACTAGGTGTATCCATGCGTGACGATGAGTAGTAGAGCTTGCATTGTGCTGCACGCACTTAGAGACCATTTTTACAGATTCCCGTTTAATTGCTTCTCTTGTACGCTTAATTGTTCACTCATACTCAAAATACAGCATCACACCAACGATACGAGACGAGTACATCATCCGACCGTTGCCTCTCTTTAGGCACCAAATCAAAAATGCCGAATAATCATTACGACAATTTCGACATCAACAATAAGGTACGATGTCTAATTCGCTATTTTCATTCATCACTTCAAAATAAATGATTGAAAACTTGAAGGTCAATTTGTGCGAAAAAAATTTATTTAGAAGCATCAAGATGCATTCGGTAGAGAGTCAACCTGCGAGCGCAACAACAAATAACACTGTGCACTATAGATCGGCATACGGGATTGAATACGTCACATTGTCCCTAGTCAGCAAAAAAAAAAAAAAAAACATTTCGCTTTTCAACTCAACAACACCGACTAGGTGGACACTGCATTGAGATGAGTCGAACATCGCGCGCATACCAACTTATAATACATTCACACCAATGGCATCAAATGTTTCGCTCTTTGCATGAACCCCTCTATCATCCACAAAGAATCTCCCTCACTCCTTCAGCCACTCCACTATCAGAAATGTCATGTCGACACCATAGAACCATCACAAATGACCTGAAATACTGCACCACCTCACCAACCATTGTATAAACGGTAGTTGGTATAGGACCGAATCACTTCCTCTCAATTCCTACATAAATGTAATGGCACAAGAAACTCGACCCACTCCTCGGTGCACTCAAATAAAAACAATACCACTACATCAGGCAATTCAAATGAGATGCAGTATCAAAGAAACAACGAGACGCATAGACCCGATCTGCATTCGCAACAGAACCGAATGGTGTCGCCGTTAAGTTGAGTGACGCAACACGGGAGAAACTCAGCGAACGCGCTCTGTGCAAATTGACCATCACAACACGAATATACAAGAAACATCATCACACGAACCAATGACTCAAGCGTACAGTCACGGCCATATCAGCAATGTGATCATCGGAGATAGAGCCGCGACTGCCGCACACTCCTAAGCGCGTCCCACGCCTTCCGCTTGTGCTGCCGCCGTACCGCCTGTAGCGCGATCGCTCGAGCTCACTGAAGCGCCTGAAAAAAGCCAATATCTACTACAGCAGAAACACATCTTGCGTTTCTAGTAATGTGAAATTTAAAAAAAAAATCGTTCCTAATCGCCTAAAATTAAAGGTGCGTTCCTAATGGCCTCAAATTAAAATCCAAAGTAGATATGCATGAAACATACTCATTTCCCATCACAAAGCCACGTCTAGGTGAACCATCATCCCATGCCTCATCAGTGCTGATTATTCGTTCTTACCAATTTCATTCTTTTAGTAGGACTTTCAGCACAATAATCTTGCGCTACAATTAATAACTGGTATTTAACAATAACAACAGAAGTAAATGAATGATAACAACAGAAATAACAAAAATAATAACAGTAATAGTAATGAGTATATTCTTAGAGAGGTTAATACAGCAATAACGTGCGAATGAAACCGGTTTCAGATATTCTAAGTGCTCCTCATCAGAAGTGAATTCCAACTGTTAAGCGTATTTCATACCTTGCGTTGGTGCCTGCCCGTTGGTTGGCCACTGAGAAATTCTGTGCGCGAATTCTTGCATCAGTTGTGCGAGTCTCGCTTGAACTGCTTGTGATGCCTGAAAATTGCCCAGCACACGCACTGTCGTCGATTCTTGTGTTTCATCTTCACCTGCATCATCCGGAATTTTCACCTGTGCGCCTGTCACGCGTTGCAGTTCACGAACCTGGAATTAACTCCCGAAAATGCCACTATCACTACTAACTGAACACCAATTCGTTCGGCAATTCAATAAGTGCAGTAGTGATCACTCCGGAGGGAAAGAGGAAGTGGCCTCAACTTAATGCATAAACCATTTGAAACAAAAAGCGCTCCCACACTTAATTTATAAGAAATCTGGGCACCTCTCATAGGCTTTAAAAATTATGAACGGTTATGAAACAAACAGACGCTTAAAAAGGAACTCCCTGAAATCCCTGAATCCTATCACTATTGTGATTGCGAAACATCATATGAACGGATCAAAACTTATAAGGCGAAGAGGGCCAGCATTAGATCAATAGTCACTCTTACATATACTTCCATGAACTACAACACTCCAATATAACTGACCACTAGTGCAATCACCTTTTACCTTCGCATTCCTCACTTCTAACACTGAGGTATAACTAAAGAACGTGTATAAACCATTAGCCTTCGCAGTTCCACTCAATAACTTTTCTGATTCGGATCCCCCCCCCCTTCGCTCTTTCAATCTTCTACATTTTCAAAGCTTTAACCTCCTACGTTACCGAAACTTTTGCAATAACTGGTGTCCTCTATTTTGCAAATAATTTATTTAGAGAAAAAATTTTAACAATGTGCTTTTAGAACGGCAAGCTACACCACCCCCTTCCCAGGTGGAAAAAACCCTTCGCATCTGGAAAATCGATTCTACTTTGAATTAGACAATTCTTTAAGCTCAAACCTATAATATTTCACTGTTTGCGTCATAATGCATTTTAGCGCAACAGATGCGCCTGCGCACTTTGCTTAATTGCTTTTGGCAAAATAGTTGGGATTTGCGAATTCATGAGTCAGTAGCTAGTTGCTCGAACCTGAACTCAAACTCGGCCAAACTTGTCACACCTAATGTCTCTCGCCAGGATATAAGCACATCCTCTATAGCGCATCGCAGACGAAGGGAGCTGAAAATTTCTTGTTGGAAGTGAAACACATCCATGGCGAATTTCTGAAATATAAAACTCGTCCCTTGCTTCCGCTAACCTAAACACATCACCAAACGATCCGACATTTGCGTGACGATTCTATGACAGCTTTCAACATAAGGGAAGAGTTTGAACACTCACGTTCTGGCCTCCTTTTCCAATGATACGGCCAACCAGCTTGCTCGGCACGCTGATCTCCGTACAAAGACGCACTTCATCTAAATAGTGATAGCTTTGTTCAGCAACGCGTTGATAAATCCAGAATTGCGCCTGCAAGTACGATCACATTAATGCACACTAAAAATATCGAAAAATTCTAAGAACACATTTTAAATTCGAATTAGTTTGCCCCACTATTAGCCCACCTTAGTGCAGTTTACATTTAAAGCGCAACCTGAATCCTCCAGCATATAACGAAAAACGATCCAAAGATGGTCCTAAAATATATGGCCACCTAGTTGAATTAAACTTTAATATAACGTCCGCTTAAGGAAATGCGGTAAGGTGTGAAATATCCAATAGATGATATTTGCGTGCCATCATCGATTAAACGGACCCACACGCATAGCGAAACAACCCAGATGCACCAGCGCTTCGTCTCATGAAATTCAACAACCATGCAACGGTTACGGACTGCCTTTCCTAGTCAGAATCGTGTTTGCTCCAACCACTGCTTTCATCAACGATTTCGCACCATGGGGGTCATTTAATATTTACACTAACATTTAGCAGTTCCATACTACGCTAGGCATACAGATAATAATATATAACAACGTTCCTATCGGCACATGTCCGGTCTTTATTGACCTCGAATGATACTGCGATATGAAAGTGATGCATTATATAGAAGTGTTGTGTACCCCACCACGTTCCGCATGTCGCGATCGGGAAATGGTGCCGTCGGTGTGGTAAAATGTTCTATCAACAACTCAAAAACCATTGATATTCATTGCCCATAATTACATCGCAGCTAGCAAACATGCTAATCATCTCATAGGCAAATATGATCACTGAGACATCAGCCATCCTTACATAACGCAAATATACTTTATAAACCTTTGCTGAACTAACCACTAAATCTAAACCGTCATAACGAACGAAGTAGAAAATACTCTTTGCAGATCAACAAAAAAAAAAACCAGGAAAAACTGTTTAGTCATTTTTTGCTCTGGAATGTGAAAACTTGGATTATATGTGCAAGGCAGATAAAAACCGAAAAATATGACAACTAACCTTGTATTGTTGCCCTTCATTACCAGTGATGGTGACAAGACGCTCATCCGCATGAAGATCTCTATCTTTCTCCTTCTCTGACGACCTAGACGCGGATGACGATGAGGTCTGAAAGAACCCCTTGAAAACTCGCTACAACTAATTCGTCCAATCTACTTAGCGACTCTGACCCAATGTTCCTACCTGTAAGATTGTAATGCCACAACGAAATGAAAACGTTTCCCTTCCTTATTATGATAATAACGTAATCCAGGCATATCGTCATATTTCCTTATGAAGTTTTCCATTCACTTCTTCCAAGTTCTATCGTTAACAATTGCAGCACAATTACTACTCAATAACTCTATTTTAAATGATAGTTCGTTCTTAGAAGCCGTTTGCAAATCGTAGTATCCCATGCAAAACGATTCATTCAGCAAGAATTTGCCTGCAAAGACAGCGCCCACAAAGCGTTTACTTATTAAAGCGCTTTAACTCTAAATATAGTTCATTAACTAAACGCAGCATAAAAATACCCTAATTGATATCACGAGCCTCACCTGAAGATAGCTGATTATTAATAGAATCAGCGTCATTAGCATGTTTATTTCTTTTATATATAGCTGGGCAATATTTTTCTCCAAAACACTCAGAGGTTGAACGTTCGCAGGCATCAATGCGTCTGCATTAATAAAGAGGAAACGTTTCTACCCCACTCCACCGATCCTCTTCACCCTTTCTCCTGAGGTAACAAAGTAACCCAAAAAGGATGAAGGCGAAAACAATCATCCACGCAAGAAAAACATCCCCTCACCTACGAACGGTAACGAGTAACGAAAGACACGAAATGAGAACCTTTTCAGTGGTTTCTTCCTTCTTTTCTCCCTTCTCTACCTCACCGCTTTCAGTATTGCTCTCAGGCGACATTGGCTCAGTAGGTGTCGTTATCGTCGCAGTATCTTCCGATTGCGTGCCTGGGCTCTTCGCCGCCTCGTCCCCACTTGTCTCCTGAATTAGCCGGAAATAGCAATCACATTCATCCTATGAGAAAAGAAAAATCAATCCTTTATTTACTAAAGATCCTCAAAGGTATGCTCTTTATTCACGGCAATACATGCCGGCAAACGTAAAAGTAAAACAGGAAAACGATAAGCGAACAGTGCAGAGAAAGCTTTTTCACTTGCCATCAGTTCCCGCAAAATATAAACAACTACATTTCCTACCCTATTATTAAAATAATCACAAATTAAAACCGCTTTTCAAACCATGCTTTAGGCGCATATTTATCAGTAAAAAATACAAGGATATTCCACTGAAAATAAGCCAAAAAACATTCAATGCGGATGAAACAGTGAACGATGAGTGACGAAGATCGAATTAGAGGATCAACCCAACTACAGAATCAAAAAGAGACAACCAAAAACTTTTAAAGACATAAAAAGTTGAGCATGTATCATCGACTCATAACGAAATACCTTATTGTCTTTGCCCTCGGCTTTTTCCTTCTTGTCCTTGTTCGCTGCACCACCACCCTCGATGCGCACATGAGCGCCAGTCATTCGCATTACACTCCGAATGTGCACTCCCTAAAGGCTCTTCATTTAAACAATCCATTTAACAGCCGTATCGACCGCTGGCCTACTTACGTCAATACTGCATGCCGAAGCTGTAACATATATGACCATCTCCACGCTGCAGCAGTCCTCAAAACATTACCCCTATGAGACGATCAGAATTAATTTACGAGTAAGATCTCAGACGTGGCCTCTCTTTGCATTTGAAAGAAAATTTCGGTGGAAGATATAGCCGCTGTTCCAATCACCTATACGAATCACATCCTCTATGGTGTGCTATAGAATAAAAAACGCTTCCTCTGATCGGAAATACCTGCTGTTGCTGTACCTTAATAAAAAGAAAATAATAAAAAACTGAGCGTTCAGCGATTTTTTTCAAAGAATTCGAAGTATTCTAACGCCTCAACAACTGTGCCGCAATCCACAAACGCTATATAGACTTAAGTATCTTTCTCCTTCCCAAGTGTTGTGCTCGCATTACTGCATCTCAGGAGCCAACTTTTCAAACAACCATTACAAAGAACGTCGGGGTTGTACGGCGAAGGCAAGCTCACTTTTAGACCCTTCAGCTCACATCCCACTAGACGATCATTCTGCTACACCAAAACTTTTACTTACAAAGGCTTAACTTTAACTTTCTCTATCACGAAGCCCAACCCATAGTCAATGCAACTACAACTAACCACTACCAACAGACAATCTACCAGCATACTAGGTTCATTTAGACGCAAACACAAGCCAAAACATATTGAGCAGCTTATGAAGTACGTAGTCTCACAAAAAAGAAACATCCATCCGATCCTCTTCGAACACGCAATGCTTTTTTCTTTACAGACAACGAATCGGCACCGCTAAGAAAACGGTTCTGAAGACTATAGGCGGCCCGACGTTTTAGAAGAAGCTTTTAAGCACTTCACAACGACTACAGATAGCCTGCATGAGGATCGCCACAGAAAACCACACCGAACACTTCAAATCCTTTCTGCACAAAAACCCGACAGTTGTCAGTATCATCAGCTTTTGCACTACATGCAAAGACTCAATGAATGAATTACCACACAAATATTCCACATAAAATTCAGTGCAACCACTCTTACCTTTGCTCCAATAAGTGCTCCCACCATATTGTTGGGAACCCACATGCGTACCGTTCTCGACTGTTGCTGTGCCGCAGCGACTGCCGCTGCTGCCGCACTTGCCGCTGCACTTGTACGTGCTAGTGCTGCTGGAGCCGCACCCGCACCTGCGATATATGCAGTTGGATCTGCGGTCAGCGGACCCATTAATGGCACTGCGCCAGTCGCGCTCGGTGGCGGATATATTATCTGCTGAAAAAACTCTAAACTATTATAATAACTTACAACTGTCTCTACTTTCTAATCCTCAATAGTACAGCTGTGCGCCAATGAGCACTAAGTTGGTTATGAAATCAATGAGGGTTATCAAGATTAAAGATCACTGTGATACGACCATATCAAATTTTAGGATGTCCTTCTTGGTTATAGGCACACACAAATAACACGACATAGCAGAATAAGCGCACCTACCCCTGTTTAACTTTCTTCTCCACATGAGTTTAACAACAGTCTCAAGAAAAAATATTCTCTACATACTACCTGGGGTACTTTTCTAGATTGTGTCCCACTACGATCAAATCACTTCCGTCGTTCCCATAATTACCATCAGTCATAACCTGTCTGCCATTTGCATAAAACTCGAAAATTAGTCAATAACCATAAGCCTCAGTTGAAATAACATACCCTATTGCTAAGATCAGCTTCGTAGCTCTGACGCAATTTCTGACTGATTTTCTGTTCAGCTGCTGATACAATACTCATTTCGGGCGCTTTCACAGTGATCGTTCGCTCCATATGCATCGCCATATCAGCAGCATAAAGCGGCGGTGGTCCGCCATATCCTGGTAGCATGCCAAGCATGTCACGAGACAAAGCTGGCTCGCTGTAAAATACGACCATCAACCCAGCAAAGCGTATTTTCCATAACACAAATTTCTGAAGACCCAGTGCCTGCACATAATAGTCTGACAGTCAATTAAAAGTTTTGGTCTGGTTTGATGCTCAAATAGTAAGGAATTCACTAGCAACACACACAGATACCAGTTTGGTATTTTCCACTTGTGCAGACATCAAAAATGCTTCGTTAGCCGCATATCAACACACTTCACGCATTATTACAAACGACTAGAATGCCACTGCAATATAATCTTCTACATTTTAAACATGCATAATGCAGACAGAGTTGAAGACTTTCGGCTTGTCGGCATGGTAACTACAAACTGCTAAGTAATAAAGGACCAGAAGCTGTTAGGGGCAGATAGACAGACAGACACACTTAAAGGCGCACAGCCACCTCGTTTTTAAATCTGAAACCACAGGACAAAGACACGTACGAAATGAACACAAATATAAAGGAACAAGAATTCTGAAGGCTGAACTTTTCAACACCCCATTTAAAATGGATTCATAATATTTATAAAAAACCCTAATAGTTTATGCAAAACAACGGAATATTAGAAGCAGAAAAAAAAAATGGAATAGAAACAGCCAAAATCGCTCAGTAATAATCAAAAAGAAGCAACAACCAACTTCGAAACAAAGACGACCGCGCCCGTCTCTTCCATAATTTTCTTGATAGTTGCACCACCTTTACCAATGAGGCGGCCAACCAACTGATTATGCGCACGGATCTTTAGTTCTATTTCTGGGCTGAAATCCTTTTATACACTTTGTTAAAATCAAGCATCTAAAATGAATACGAAACGCTTAGATGCTAATTCGGAAGCAAACACATGAAACACGTTAATCATTTTGGACAGTTACGATAGTGGCCCGATATGAATAACCTATCCCTGAATTCGACAGAGAAGGGAAGGGAGGGGGAAGGGAGGGGGAGAGAAGGAAGATGCTTCAGCAGAGGTCCAAAGCCTCGCTACAACAACAATTAATGGAGATGGTTCCTTAATTCGCACGTTTTAAAGGCCAATGGGGATTTAGAATTAACTGAAGACTAATACTCGCATTTGGAGCATACGAGAGAGTTTTTGGAGCCAATAGCTCATTAAAAGCACCTCACAGCTCCTTTCACGATGTCCACTATGAGAGATTACTGGAAACCAGCTCCTGGACCGATCGACTACCATATAAATGAAGGATCGATCCAAAGGTGCGCAGTAGTGTTATTCCCACTCACTCAAGTGTTTACCTGGCAGTTTAACGTTCACTGGATCAACAACCTTCCCTCTTAACTACTGCAATATATTCGAAATAAGAAATAAAAAGAATTCCACCTAACCACCCAACAAAAACTGAAATTTGCTGCACATTACAACCAATCGTGGCCCTAAATCCTCAAGTAAACAGCTAGTTGGCCCATCCTAAAACATGTTATGGCCAGCCTGCGAGCACATTTAACAAAAAAAAAACGACTCGGCCGACGAGATCAACAAACTGCTAAGCGCAATGCGCAAAAGCGCACTTCCATAAGTGTCCTACTTTCCCCTCTGCACTTATTCAGCATCGTTTTGCTGCCCACATTCGATCACCATTGTCTTCTCTACTCATTTCAGCTACACACCCACCCCCTCCTAATTGCCCAATATTTTATTCTCTTCTTCAATCTTTCTCTCTTGCCCTCTTTCTTACAAACCTACAATTAAATATCAGAAATATACCCTTAACCAATTATTGCTTGAAAAAGTGGTAAAGAATAGCAGACACTTTAAGAATTATATAAATAATGGTTCATTACAATTCAAATAAAACGGAAATGCAATAACGAATAATCATCCACTAATATGCAAACATATTACAAACTATAAAATAAATAAAACAATTTCGTATCACACTATTCACAACACATCATTTGCAGATTAGTTGGTCTTTATCGATTTATCATTAAAAACAGGTTGCATTCATTTGATTTTTTATACGAAGAGCAATACTGAAGAGCAAAAACATACTGCTGAAGTGCGGTCGAATCTTTCTCCATCTCCCGCCTCACCACTTCCAATATCTTCACGCACGCCTTTGTGCAGTTCTCCGGTTGCCCTAATATCGAAATAACCTAAACTCAATAAATAAACTATGTTATTGCGTTTTTATTCATGTTCCCCTTTCATAGAGTTTCCATCTTTTCAAAACTTTCCTCACTTGTACAACAATCACATAAGGATCTATGAAAAGGTAAAGCATCCACATTTATGGCCAGCTTAAATAATATGTCGATACTGAATCCACTCCCCACGTAACAGCAACAATCTTGATCCTGCTTTTAATAAAATCACTTCAAATAAAAAATAAATAAAAATTGAGGACGAACTATTACTTTTTCAGCGTTTCCGGCTGGATCTCTTACAGCCCTCTGAACGTCGACTACGCATCGTGCCTTCGACTCTTTCGTGATCTCGCGAATATTCGAACCTCCTTGTCCAATAATAGCGCCAACATATTTCGCATCGACCACTATTCGCAGAGGCATATCCTTGAAACATAGCATCACCTTAATATTTTTTCATCTCTTCGCAACCCACTTTCAATTCTCCTTCCCCACTGCGAAGAGCAAAACCACACACTACAAACTACACTACCTTTGTGCTGACATCATCCACAATACAATGGGCACAACAATCTCAAAACAAAACGCATCCGGTATAAACATTCTTATCGTTTCACACTCAGAATGCAAGATCGAAATTAAGCAGATTGAAGTGAATACCTACAAGTACAGCTAATGTCAAAAATTGATTGCCGGTAGACACAAAAAGTTTTCTGCAAAAAAAAAAAAAAACTCGATGTTTTCTCCCGACAACTAAACCTATCAGGCGGATTATCAAGGCAACATTTCTATTCCCTCATAGCCTGCTATTTACTCATCACGGCTTAATGACAGCAATCTGCATCGAAATCAATAATTCAATCCACAACTTGTCCAATCCACACAAAAGAAATAAAAAAACCCCCCTATAAAAAAATTGTGACAATGAAATACTGAAAATAAAGATTCTATATCAAATCATCCACGATGCATCCGAGGAAAACTTTTTTGGGAAGTTTTTGAGTTCACTCCACACAACACCTGCTTAGTGGTTCAATGCTGCTTTTGAACGCTCTGACGTTGTGTGGGAATGGGAGATTTTTGGAGGCATCTTAGCCATTTTTTTTCGTTAGTGACTCACTCGGAACGTCATTCCGTCGCTGCATCTCATCTCTCAACGCACTAAAATCACTCACAACACAAAACTTGACTACATACTTGACGTGTTCTTTATTCCTTTACAAACAAACCTACTGTACTGCGATCATATCCTTGTGATGTGTACTCATCTAAAAAGGGAGGATTTTACTGGCAAACATCCAGTACAGTAATCAATCGTAAATAAAGTCCCACCTGAGATGGGAGTGCACGATGATGTGGGCCGAGTGATGCGACTGTGTGAAGAGGAGCTCCAGCGGTTGCAAGTGAATGTGGCGCATCTCCAGCACCATTACCACCTGGCTGCATTTGTGGGTGATGTGGGGGTCCCCCAGATGGGATCCCACTTTGATGCAACGGTACCGGCCCACGGCTTAACCCACCATTACCACCGCCCGCACTGCCTCCTCGACGCTGCTGCTGCTGTTGCATAGTGCCCGAATGCGCTAGAAATTGCTTTTTTAAATGATAACAACCAAATACATCACGAGGTGTACGATTAACTACAACAAAGTTAATTAATTAGAAATTTTCGCATGCCCCAACTTGAAAAAAAAAAAACTTTGTTGCGTGGAAACGACGAAACAGCAATGCGCAAATTGCATATTCGTAAAAAAAACATAATCGGCACAACAGCGAGAAGGTGAGGGCTGAGGGTCGACGTCAAAAGTCTGCACGAAGTTTTGCCTCCATCCTTACTTTCGCAAAATATTATTCCAGCATATCCACAACTCAACCAATTCAACAAAACTCGAGCGAGAGCAGAATTAAAAAACATTCAGAAAAAAAAAATTACCACTGCCTCCGACCGCCGGACGGTTGTATTGAGTAGGTGTTTGTGGATAGGCGATCTGTTGAGGCTGCGCCCCCGGTTGATAGGCACCTGAAATTCGATGCCACATAGCGCCGGAAATTATTTCCCTTCATCCAAATAAGCTTAAAACTGGTAGCATTAAACTGTTATTTGAGGATATTAGCAAAATGCAACCATCCAATGTTGCAATTAATTTGCACAAATCAAAGCAACTAACCTTTAAAATTTCAGGGCAACCAACCAGTCACCTCCTAGATGCATCACAAAAATGAAAGAGGTGGAACTACGTTCCCAAATGCAGAAGAAGCCGTTGTGAAGGGTCACCGCCTGATGCAGCTCCTTATGTTGACACTAATCTTCCATAAAGATGTCTCTTAGATATCTTTCTGCCCAATGTCATAATGAAGCAATGATAATATAAACCATCTACCCAATGGCTACCTCAAATAGCAAATGGTTCAAAGCATCAAACAAAACAATATTTCAACAAACCTGGTAAATAGGGTGGTTGACTTGAGTAGACGCTGAACGGTGATGTGCTGTAGACGTGCTGCTGCTGCTGTGCTTGGGTCGGTCTATTCGAGAAATGCTGCTCCATGCACTACAAACTACGCGCCCCTATGAACAACTTTCGTTTGCTCGGGTCGCACTCGCAAGGCACTTACTCTGCAATTTATAGTAATTATTTTTTAAAAAAATTAATTAGCCATAAACAAGGTGGAGGAGAGGTGAGACAGAAAAGACAAACCAAGCAAATGGAACAATGAAACCACAGCAGCAGACAATTACAAACCCAATGTCATATAAAACGAGAAGATAGTCAATTCCCTATAGTCCATCGAAATACTTCAGTTTGTTTACAGCACTACCCGGTTGATATATGCCGACTTCAATGACATTCACCTTCGATAATCTCATCCAGAATTGCGACTTGAAAAAAAAATAGACCGAAAAAAAAAGATATTTGAACTTCTTTTTTTTCATATTCAAATTACGTTCATCAAAAAAGGAAATCAAACTAGAAATAAAAACAAAGAAACGCAGCTGTGCATTCTCTCTCTCCCTCTCTAAGAACGAATCAATGCAAAGAGAAACGACGGCTATCCGTCGTCCCCACAAGATCAATACATATCGACGTGACACACCGCAAACTACGCTCGCTAGTGGATTATACTTGAATAAAATGATTCCACTATACACATACACATATTGCAATTCGAACGTTTTCTTAGAGTATGATATCCACTACAAGGTATCTACGCAAAGCCAGGTTAAATAATTCTACGCACGTATCACAGTATCTGTCTATGAATGCTCAGTGAGGGGTCGAGAGGAGGGGAGGGAATCCATAGAGACTATATTCCCCTTTCGTGCTGCATCAGCCAATGAAGAAAGCAACACGCCGAATAATAATAACGACAATAACATCAACGGTAGTAGTGACAATAATAATATTAATAAACGATAACAACACCACAATAAACCCGAGTGTGTATGACCACCTCAAAACCTCCGCGACGAAATCCTAAATCTCGAGAGCGAAAACGAAAGCGCACCGCTCTATTGCAGCAACAAGCAACAATATGCGTTGCCTCCCACCCAAATGATATAAAACTTGACAAATATTCATATTTATAGCTAATAAATATGCAAACGAATTAGTACCTCTTATAATAGAAATTACTTAAATTAAAACATTCAAAAAATTAAAAATAGAATATTTATCATATGAGCTAAGCGAATGCATTTTCTCTAATATAATCAGCATTGCAATAGATAACTTGCAATGAATTTATGCATAAATAAAGGTAATATATGTGCAAATCACATCAATACTATATAAACTACCACCTTAATAACTGCAGTCCACATCGCAAACGGACATCTTGGATGATGGAATGAGTCGACGGTGGTACGTTTAACTAAGCATAAAAGTAGTTCATCCATATAACCTTCTAAGCGATGTTAAGGAAAAATCGTTTATTGCTTTAAAGTTATTCAAGAAATTAGATGAAATGCTAAAAAGTGCGAAGGTTGGACCTCATTTTGAGGTCCAGCCTTTACACCTTTCAGACATTCAACGATAAGATTGCAAATGAAATCTCTGAAAATATCGAGTAGGAAAGCACGCCACCTAAGGCTATCAAGGCATGTGCTTTTTAGAATTAAGCTCATTGAAACGACTAATACAAATCTACTCGTTACTAATGTGAGATACCCACTGTACAAATATTGTGCCATTAAAATTATATTTCCGGACTGTGTCAATACTGATTGGCAAATTTTAAACCAAATTCAAATAGTGGCAATGCCAAATTATGATTCATCGACGTCCAAAAGAAATATCGTATCCGTCTCGAAGGTAAACCCGTATACCTGAATTAAAAAAATCTTGGAAAGAAACTTTGCAACGAAAAAAAATTCCTCAGCAGTTAGAAACGATAACAACTGCATTATTAGAGAAAACACGTGATCGAAATGATAGACGATAACCGCAGCCATTAATATCCGTATATATTGACCATTAAAATGCCGAAGATTTAAATTGGCAAGATTCAGATAGACCTGGCTTAAATCCGCTTGACGCATGCAGCTAAATGAGATCGCATGCAAACAGGCAAATTCGATTCCGGCCGGGTGACTATTTTTACCTACCTCAGACCGGAACCGAGGTCGTGGATCTCGCATGACGATATAAGCCCAGTTACGACTGGGACTCACTTTAATTGTAGATAATTTGCGTGAAATCTGTTGACAAGTTCCTTTATAAGCAAGAAGGAATAGCTATAAAATTTCAATTAAAAAATCGAAAAAAATACCGCAAAGAAACGTCGAACTAAATTTAAATTCAGGTATATGGGGAGGGGGGAGGGGGTACTAGAATTCGAAGTGATCCACCGAGATTTTTCGACTTAAATTCATGAAGCGTCGCAATCCATCCAACGTCTTATCGATTCTACAAACTACTTACTGCTACTTCTTTAAACATATAACTGCACTTCGAACTCCTTAAAAACTTAGTTCTGTTCTCCTGATGGAACACTCCAATAGGGAATTATCTCTAGCTTATTGGTTGCCTCACTTCTTTACTAGGCAGTAAGTATGAAACGTCGTCGATTCGAAACAAAGCTTAAATTAATCGGAAGCAATACATGCAACATCCTACATGGCCTATCAATGGGAAATCTCTACTGATTGAAATTCTCTCTATAGTCACTTGATTCACTCGACGATTCACGCATTCATCAAGTTTCTTTGTATTCGATTATTTAAACATTATAAAGTATGAAAATTTAAACCTTTTATTTCAAATATTTAAATCCCCCAAAAAAAACGGATCACTTAATGTAATTGCTTAAATACAATTAAAAAGTAATAATAAAATAAATAAAATAAAAAAAACCAATACAATTGCATAAATACTATATCGATATAATCGAAACAACAACGTTGAACAATCGCAACTGAAACAAAAAAAAAAGTGCGTCGACCACCTAAACAAGCAACGATCGCTGCAATATAAGCGAACGCAGTTGCCCTCAAATGCACACACATATCGACGGCGCATACAAAACATTACAAAGAAGCAAACACTCGATTAGAGAGTATGGGAATTGGCAAAATCAGACATTATAAGACACAACTCCTAAACAAGACGCACGCACACAATCGATGCGCGCGTCCATTGGCAAAATACCAATACACCCGGTGGATTACGATAGAAATTTAAAGTGAATTAACGATTTTAACAGCTTCAAAATATGAAACAATTTTCGACTGAAAACAAGGGAAGTTAGGGGCAAGAGGAAGAAGAGGGGGGAGGGAGATCAATTTTTATTTATTTATTTATTTATTTATTTTGGTTGATATTCTCATCACAACTTGCGTTTTATAAAGATTTTAACAGAACACCTAAAGAAATAGTTAATTGATAGCCAACTGATTAGTGACACTCGGCTGTACCAATCAATAGAAATCAATTTCCACGAATACTAAACAACTCAAAATTGAACGAAATATAAAGCCATACAATAATCTAATAAAAAAAAAAGCTACATTAAATTAGGTTGATCTGCCCTATTTTCTCTTAATTTTTGTAGAATTTTTGTTGAATATATTCGAAAGATTTGCATTAAAAGCTTTCTATTCGTCACGTTTAGAAGTTGTTCAATCGATTCGAACAAATTTATCTTTATTTGTACATATGATTCATATGCATTATCGAAATTAAATGGGTTTTTTCTTCTTAAAGATAGATAAGGAATGGCTCAGGTGATTATAAATTTTTCTTTTTCAAGGACAGGTAAGACATGGTTGATAAGATTCCATTCTAAAACGACGTCCTCAAGAGTTGCAGCGTTTATCTAAAAATGCACGTATATTTTAATACAAAAAAAAAGGTTATGGTTAGTTTTTTTGCAAGGTAGATGGATGGTAAACGTTAATATCGAACTCTTTTTTTTTTGGAAGGAAACTAATAACTTCGCTACTTTAGAGGCACTCACACACTAACTGTAAATTATGCCTTCAAGCTTGAATGGTAACTTTATAAAGGAGGGGAATAGATGAAGGAAGTGAAATTATTGAGTTTGGTGAAGTCAAACTGAAACTTCAATGACTCCAGGAGCTTTATTTGGAGCTGTATAACCCTCACAGCTAGCGCTTTTTTTTTTTTTTGTTCACTGAAACTATGAAGTGCAAAAAATTAACTTTGCAATGGCTTCGATAGAATTCTAGTTGTTGATATGAAAATATCGCCTAGTATCGATGATAAAAACCCGAATTCATTGGAGGAATCCCCTTTAGTTTTACTTCATGAGACGCAATTAATCCCACTATCCTGTAGAAAACCCTCGAATCTCAATAAGGCTCTGACCTGAACTCTTCAATTAAATTAACCAATATTAATATACTTTTAAGATTCATTTCACTTCTAGGCTTTGGATAATCCTCTACTGTTATCTAAGATGTATTTTGCAACATCTAAAAGATTTCTATGGAATTTATTTTTATTGTAAAAAAAAAGAAGGAATTCTATGACTTCTCGGTTGACTAGGAATAGCCTAAAGGGAATTTTCACATTCTTGAGTATTACATAGGTTGGTTACGGTAATATGAGAGTAGTCGATTACGGTAATATGAGAGTATAAGCTATAAACTTGAAATTAACAGTTTTAGAAAAAATGTAGAAAATAGTGCTATCAATATTCTTCAAGTTGCACATAAAATACTATCTAACAGATGACGATTCTCTTCTGAAGTCACCTATCGTCGTCTATCGCTTATCTCGTCGATTATTAATCACTGCATAAGCACGTATCAACCCCGTATAAAAGTTGTTATCATTAAGACCCATTGCAGTCACTGCATAAGCCATTCTCGATTGTGCGGTGTTCTTCAACATTTTCAATGCTCAATATTACAGTAGTATATTCTCGGTGTGTCGGTTTGTCGGTGTGTTGGTTTGTTTGTGTGTCTGTCGTTGTCTTTATTTTTTTGTAGTTGAATCGATGAATAGAAACTCCTCTCTGGTGTGTTGATCACCTCCGTCAAATTTTATCCCCCGTAGGTGATCTCATCGGTGATTTGAAATATGCTGATATATATTCATGCACATCAAATATACTATATTATTACAAATATTAACTTAAAGCGAAAAAAAAATGGATACTTTGCTTACCACCTGAATAATCGCCCTTTCAAACGTATTGTTATGGCACGGATTCGGCAAATTGCCAATTAAGTAGTCGATTTGGCAAACTTCCATAAAAATACCACAATAGTAACAGAGTGATTGCGATTGTTTCAATCATACTTGAGTATCTGTCTTACATACCTGTAAGGATCGAATAAATAATCAATAACAAGTGATTCGATCAATAACAGGAAATGAATACGCCCACATTTATTTACTTTATTTTAAGTTTGAAAAGTATTATAAAATTTGCAAATTGTATTAGCTCTATAGCATTTCGACTATGATGCAAAATAAAGAAAGCTTTCTAAATTAAGAATTTATAAAAGCAACCATTCCTATCGAAACCACCCCCCCTCCCCCCCTTCCCCTCCCCGCTAATATAGAAGCTTTGTTGTTCTATGTATTGGCTATGTGAGGTGAAAAAGAAAAGCGGAAATTGTGTCGGTCGTCTAGCGTGCTTTTCTTTCTTTTTTTTTTTCGTTTATCTAGTATTAATCAATCATTAAGCTAATGAGAACATTTAGGTGAGCGATGGCTACAGCAAATCAAACACAAAAACCGCGTAATTCTCAACAATGTGCTGCCGATCATGATTCGAGGTTGTTTTTTTATTGGCTGCTATTATTCCAGAATTCTTAAACAAATTTTCGATCCTTTTATATAGAAAAAAATCAATATTTTCCTTAATAACTCAACAATTTGTTTATATTTATTTATTAATTGCTAAGAATATTGTTAAAAGATATCCACAGATAATATTAGCTTTTTTTTTTAGAAGAGATTTTATAATTAAAAAAGCTTTCGGAAGTTTCTATAAAATCACCAGATTTCTAAATAAAAGCAAAACAATGAAGCTTTTGCAACGTTTTTTTCATTCCTTCTATTATTTCTTCATTATTATTTCTTTATTTCCCTCTTTTTTCTATCGGTTTCTTAGTTCGCTTTTCTCAACAGATGGAATTTTATGAGTATATAGTCGAATCATTCAAGTCTTTTATGCTAGCTGATCCAGGTGATAGATATATTAGCAGATATATTTGGAAGTGAAATGGCTTAGAATGATGCTTGCAGGTATGAGTGTAGTATTTGTTTTTGTGAAGCAAGAGACCCCGTTGTATTAACCTGCGGTCATTTCTATTGCTGGAGGTGCATTGACACATGGCTTACGCATAATAGTCGTTGTCCAGTGTGCAAATCTGTGGTCAACCGCAGCAAAGACGTTTGTTACCCGTTTCTTTCTTTAATTTATATGATTTTACTGCATAAGTATCATTTTTCACAGCTGATAGACTATTGCTAAGCCCCTTAGTGAGAGGGGGGAGGGGGGTTGGGATTATTCGCTTAGTTTTGATATTAGTATCTTTGAAGAAGGCAGTATAAAGAGTCGGCGGATAACCCCTAAGGGCGAAGAGAGGCGGAAGGAGTGGGATGAGATAGAGGTGGATTTAAGATGTAGTCTCTAAAAAGCGTCTCATAAGTAGTGAACCTTTCTTATCCCTTAGGTGGCAATATCGGATCCCCATCAGGTCCATTGTTTCGATAAAATGGGATTCCAGTAACACTTACAACTAAGGACGAGTCACTCACCGCCTCCTCACCCCCTCCCCCTCCCCCCTGTTTGAAACGATATGCTCCAACCTCGACTATGAAATGTGTTATTCACAGGGTTTAGTTCCCTGTGCATGCAAAAGGATCTTTATGTCATTTTACCTCCCACGAAGACTATTGTGGGAATATATACCTCAATTTTGTATGGTTAAGTACAATAATCTAAATCAACATACCTAAGCGTTGAAATGCTTAAAATAAAGCTTTTGATGGATTTAAGATTATTCCCGTCTTTGGAAAAGGCCTACTCGAAAGTCAGTGTGCGAGGCCTAGACCTCAGGCACCAGCGCACCGACGCATACAACGAGAACTCGAGCAGGCAGGTTCAAGTCAACAGTCATCATCCGAAGATATGTTATGGAAGATTGGATTCGGTGTATTGGGAGGTGCGGTAGCCGGTGCTATCCTTCATAGTCTTTTCAGTGGCTCATCATCACCTCGGTGAGTGTCTAATGTTTCTTTCTGAATAGGTAACAAATTGTTCTCGTTTTTTTGTTTCCCATGTTGGTAAATATGTTAGGCAATAATTTTCTTCATCTAAAATTTTAATATTTATTCATTTCAAATATCTGAAGATGGGGAAACATGAATATTTTTACGAAAAAAATTTATATTTATTTCTAGAAAAAATCTTTTAAAAAATTGTTATTATAATAGTTGGCTAAATTATATATTCTTGTAGATGAGGATTAAATGTGGTCACAACCGAATATAGGATAATCAAGCCATACTTAGTCCTAGTCATAATCTCATCACTGCTATTCATACCCCCTCTCCCCCAATTCCTTCTTCCAAATATTTTGCAGATGAAATCCCTCGTAGTTGTGGCTTATCCTTTAAACTACGAAGAATTGGAAGATCTTTTGCTGCAATATGCGAAGAAAAAAAAACAATAGCAAATAAACGGTCCCTTTTTTCGAAATATTTTAGGAAAAGAGAAATGATCTGGAAAAATAGTGAGATAAATTAAAATTAGCGCTAATAAAAATAAACTTAATCGACCAATACGGAAAAATTCATCTCATATTTAAATTTAGAACTCTATCCTTTCGAATTACCGATTAACTATATTTCTAAAGTATGGTTCATTTCAGTGAACGCCAAGGCAGAGGTGGCTCAAACCTTTGACACAATCGAATGCAAATCATAAATGCTCAATAAAGGAACTGGTGGCAAATTTCTTTCTTTCCTTTCCTTTTTTTTCGGGAATCTTCGCGTCGTTTTATTGTTGGCAAAGGGGGAGGGAGGGGTAGGGGTTATACAACATGTCATCCCACTATTTGATTTTTGTCGTATACAGATATAAAAAACAGAAGGTGGAGAGAGAGAGGAGGGGTAAGGGACAATCACCAAAGAGAGTGACCTGAATTCAAGTTCATCGAACAATTCCGTTGATATT
The DNA here is from genome assembly GCA_006503575.1 of Baylisascaris schroederi. Taxonomy (NCBI): domain Eukaryota; kingdom Metazoa; phylum Nematoda; class Chromadorea; order Rhabditida; family Ascarididae; genus Baylisascaris; species Baylisascaris schroederi. The sequence continues at coordinate 130,674 of QEWY01000838.1, read as the reverse complement.
TTTCTGGTTGGTTATTGATCCTTTCTACAAAAAAAAAATATTCCTATTGATAATTTCTATAGTTTTCCACCGTTTTCATCTCCCAGTTGCAACCAATAACTCCACTATTCCTCTCCCCTCTCTCTTAAAGAAAAAAAAAATCATTGAAGATGGACGCATATCCAGAACTATCCTGATATACTATGCGCACATATATATATCCCAACTATAGAATTCAAATCTATGCAATTCGATTTGCTTTTGGAGAATATAACAACGTTTTGAAAGCAACTACTGTCGCTTGATATAGACATACTGTATCTAAATCTCTTCTATCATACTGTATCATAAATCTTTGAACTTCAAATATCTTTTGTACATTAAAAAAAAACAAATAAACAAAACAAGTGGAATTGATACTTACAGTACGGTACAGTAATCTGTTTACCGTATACTTTTCAATGTAATAATCCACATCAACAATTTTTAAATTTTATTTATCACTTAGCAATTCTACAAGAAAAAGCTTCAATCTTACTCGAATAGAAATAATTAAATTATGTGGACACAATTGTAAACAGCAAAAATCATCTCTTCGAATCATCATCCATTCCAAATTGAGCTTTCCTTTTCCCTAGTACTAGAGAAAGGAATCTCTAATAGAAAGAAAAAGATCAACGTCAACATGCATATCATCCTCACCGTAGTATAAACCACTAAACAACGGTGTAAACCATTAAGCAGTGGGATAAACCACAAAACCTCGGAGTATACCAATAATCAGCGGGGTAAATTGCTAAGCAGTCATCAGGCACACTTGAGATAACCACCCTTGAATATAAAATGAATCTATGAGTCATAATACACTTCTAAATACCTAAGTACCTACCCACTTATGGAGGTATGTTACCATATTAAAAAGTTTCATCTAAGTTCCTTCCCTTAATGACGGGAAATCGTTCCCAAAGAGAGATGAACAAAAGACTAGACTTTTATATATGGATACCATCCCACCCAAGATGATTTTTTGTCCCTTAATATGCATAATACATTACAAGCTCTCGACAAAAAGAAGTTATTCCATTCTCGAAGCTGAAAGAATAAACGAATAAACATTGCAGCAAATGGAATTAAGCCTTTAAAGAATTCATACTACTATCAAAGAGGAGTCACTGAATCAGACCACTCCCCCCCTCCCCCCCCATCGCCACTCTTAAAATGACCTGAGAGGTCGAAAACAGAACAGGAAATTTCTGATTGAGGATATTGTCTGCTCTAAAATCATCGAAGATTTTACACTCATTTTCACATTCCCTCTAAAAATATTCCTTAGGATTTTCAACCAGAAAAATTTCCGTTTTTTTAATCTCTAATAAAAAAATTCCCATTTCTTAAAAAAAAGTGGGGGATTTGATAGAGTTACATGTGAACGAGAATAACGCATCACTGTTTTGGCAATGAAAGCAATAAAGCACCAATCGAATATAGAATATTATCACAGATTTAAGCATCACAAAAGCTATATCGAAGCGCTTATAATAGCCTCAACCACCAAACACTATATATACCTTGCATATACAAAGTACCAAAGCTTTGCCCTTCCAGGCTGATGGTGCACTGAAATATTCGAACATTCCAACTATACTATCTGTAGTTCAAACCATTAAAATATGGTTTACACTACCTCATAGACGAGATGTTTTTAAGGTAACTCGACCTTGACCTTATTGCACTCAGCACCCATAAGAGGTTCAATGTTTTGTTCCGGTTCAAAATCTAGATGAATCCATCGTATACGATGATGAACGAGAAAAACAGGCAGTCTTCTAGCAAAGAAAAAAAAATTTTTTTTTCCAGGAAAACGATTACGAAAAGTTAGTAATCTTTTAAGCAAATTATTTCCTTCAATTATAAATATTCCCCAGGAAAAATATCCCAACTAGCGCAGTGGAAAGTGGCGCAAATGGCAAACAACCGGACAATGGTTTGCTTATATTTGATGAATCAGCGATCCTATCGGATACTACTATTAAGATAATGCAAAATCATAATACGATATTCTTCCGTATTATAGGTACCTAATATAATGCTAAGTTTGTCCATTGGTGGGATATAAATTAAATAAAGGTCAAAAATCACCTGTCAAAAAAATGTTAAGCATGAAATTGTAATGTTTTCCTAAGCTTAGAGAGCATTCTCAAAGAAATATTCCAAAAAAACGCAATGATAAGTGAAGAACATTCATGGTGATAAGTGAATAAACCTTTCCCCCTTTCATTTTCATCTCTGCATAACACATGCTCCATCCCTTAAAAGACTAGTAGATCCTCAACAAAACAATCGAATATGCCCCGTTGATGATCCAAATAGAAACATCTTATTATTCGGGAGAAAAGCCACTGAAGTTAATGAACCCGAGATCGAGTCCGACTTCAATTTCGTCTCCAACTTGACCTCGAGGTCATCATAAACCTTGATGCGACCCGATGAATGCACTGAGAATAATTGATTGCGATACGCGAGTATCATCGGAGCCGATTCGGGTAATCGACGGCGAATTTGCAACGGTCGAGTATCCCAACAAATCGTCGGATGGTCTAAGTGCGAACTCAGCAAACAACCATTGCTCGTCCATCTCATCTAAATACCTTATCTTAGCAATCGTAAACAATATGTACATAATATACTACATTGAAATAGGTCATTCCGTAAAGACGTTTACACTTTGTCTGCAGTTATAAAACTACCACATTTCCATTCCACTGACACAACTTTTTGGTGTCACCCTAAACTTTGACCTTTATTCCTCAACGACAAATTCCTTTTGAAATCTTCATTTATATCAAGTCTTTTAATATATGGCTAAATATGGCGATCCATACATCTGGGAGCCATTTCTTAATTCTTTGGAGATGGAAAGTGATTTAATTATGAAATTAAAAACCGATTCAATTAATCTTCAATAACAATTTAATGAATCTCTTGGTAATCAAAAGTGTTGATTTCATCGAAACTAATCACTTCCAAAACAATCGAAATCTTTTTGCATATTTTATATTTTTATTTATTTTTTAATAAATTATTTCAATCGTTCTAATTGCTAATAAAGAAATATCTCCACTATTTTTATTTATTTTTAAAGAAGCACTCTGGTTTCTTGAGCTTCTTTGCTCATCGCTCTTAAAACAAAGATAACTCTTCAAGATTCGTCTAATCTACCGCATATCTACTGATATTAATATTCCTTTAATTATTCAATCCAAAATATCGCCTAGAAACTATGCAAACAATAATAACGGAAAATAAAATGAGTTGAAATAAAATGCCTATCAAAATAATCGAACGTTATCGATGGAAACCTCAAGAGTGTCCGAATGAATCTGCGATGATATCGAAACAATACATCCAGTACGAAGGTCCAAAATAGAAAGTACCCCACTCGATAATGCAATTGCGCATTGATTCTCGTCTGGTGATATAGCAAAGCATCTAAACAATCTCTATCAATGCCGCATCGATATAGAAATCTTTATATTTCCCACTGGTGACATTTCAGTGGAGGAAATTAAAGCAGAATTTCCAAATGTTATCTTATCACCACCGGAGATATGAGGCTTTCTAATGCCTCCTCTATCGACCTGAGACGTGTCCAACCTATAGTCTGATTCCGACTCACTACGCTACAAATAAAAGCATGATTCACCAACCTACGGAGCTTCATAGATTTATTCGTAGTCAAGCGTTCAATCCCACTGTTCTTTTATACGTCGCTAATTGTGAAGCGAAGAAAAGTTATTAAAGAAACTTTATCAAAGAGCCATCGCACGGAAACGGTTGAATCTTTCCATAAAAAATTTTGCTTAAAATTGAAAGCGCAACGCAATATGCTCGATGAAATACGTATCTCATTGAAAACTACTACTTATATTCTCTGAAAATTAGCAAATATGAATAGCAACTGATATAATCATAGCCACATTCAAACCTTATTTCCACATTTTCCGTATCTAAAAAAGTTTTAGCGTAATAATATTGCTACTTATCTTAACGCTTAGCATTAAACATACCGGATCGTAGTGCTTGGTGATGAATGCGTTGAACCTTTAATGGCTGCATTCGCTTCTGACGCGAACAGCGATACACAAAAACGACCTGCACGTACATCTACTAGGCTGAAAATACGATCAATGAAGAAGCGCATAACCTCAGGCAGGTAGAACTCTCGACTATAAGATTTCAACTCCAAAGAAGGAAGCTATAGTGAAGATAGTTGTACAATTTGCGAGCCATATTATATTTAAACAAATCAATAAAACATTCGCTGAATGAAGAAAGAATATATAATAATATTTCTATTTCACTGGTTGCGAGATCTCACTTTAAAAATAAGCTAAAATACCTCAAAGATAAGATTGGAATGATGAAGAAATGATCTACGATTGGTCGGATTGAATTTCAGGATATTTATAGAATGCAAAAATAACACCGTACCGTAGTGCGTTGTCGAGTGGAGAGGCGGTGACTAGAGTGGCTCGTCCAAGAGAAGCGATACTTGTCAATGCAGAGTCGCCAACTTGTGGCCAATCGAATTGCGAGACAATCGAACCACGGAATGGATCCCATATCTGCAAGATATTTAACAGACGTATGCAAACATAACAAATACCTTTCCAAAGCTTTACCTGGAGTGAATTCAATTTTAGAGGCTCCAAATGATAAGGTGCCACTATTCGACTAGGATGGCCTCAAATTTGACTCATCACTCCATTGCAAAGCAAGATTTCTTCCAATGCAACAATACCTATTCAGCTCATATGACCCTAATCAAAAAATAATACAAGTTTTTAATTAGAGAATCTCAAAAAACTCGTTCGTTCAAAGTTTTCTAAATACGATACCACCAACGACTATAGAAACATCCTGCCAACCACCAGGCCTCGTCTCGTATCTTTTCTTTCGAATTCGCAATAATCTTAGAAATATCCTGCCAACTATCTACATCCTATTCTTGAGGTTTGCAACCGATTCAACCAAATACATCAGCTAGCTTCCTTATATTTGTGGTTTGTAACTCTTGAAATGTGGTCGAGAACTTGAGTCCCACTTCGATTACACCATCCTGAGTGTGCTAACATCTGCTTAATGAAGAACTACTTTCATTATGATACAAAAAACGATCTTACATGCAACGATGAATCGGTAGAAGCAATCAGACTCAACGAAGGCAACAGACATACATCGAGTACCGGCTTTGTATGCTGTCGATAAGTCCATCGTGAGCGTACTCCTTGCTGAAAGCCACTCACCTTCAATAAGAAGTTAAACTCAGTGGGAAACAAAATGTTTCCTTTTATCGGGTTCCCGTAAAACACAGCAACAATACCGGTAAAAAAACTTATTTTTATTTATAGTCAAACATATTCTTAAAAAAACGACAAAGATATCTCTACTAGAAATCTATTTCTTGCAATTCTTTACCGAATAAACCATTTCGGCGATCATTTAAACATCTAATAATTTACTCCTGAAATTAGATCACCTTTTTCTGGTGATGCTTCCTGAATGATTACAATTTTTTGTCAGCCACAGAAGGTCTAGAAGAATCTCAGGCACTTCACATCAGAAACTTCCAGCAGCTGCAATACCAAAGCTAAAAGCACAACCTGTTACTGCTAGCTACCTAATAAACCGTTGAAAATAAGGCACAAACCTGCTCATTAAATCGAATGGACCACAATTTGACTGTCTTATCGACCGAAGCGGATGCGAAGCAATTTTCATTATCCATACAAACAATACGACGCACCAATGCCGAATGCTCAACGAATGAACAAATCGGTAAATGATTGAATGGAACACGTTCTGCTGATATCGATAATACTGCCCGACAATGTGCCGCACAATTGGCACCCATATGAGAATGCGATGATGATGACATCTTATCACTGAAAATAAACACTTCCTCACTTATACACAACTTTCACCACCTGGAATCCCCATCATAAAAGACCTACATATATGCAACATCCGATTTCATGAACGATCTCATCCACCCCAAAATAAGCATAGATAGAGAGAAAGACACCCAGAAATACTCCGATTAATGCCAGTGAAATACCACAACATTCAGTCTCAGATGAAAGTTCCCTCTAAGACAACACAGCAGCGCGATCTGCTTAAATAATAAACAAGTAGGTGCTTCTAGCTTCTAAAGCTGATATTTTCAAAGCTGAACACGATCGACAGCATGCAAAAGAACATGCGAACATGCACAACAAGCGAGTCTTTTCAGTTCATCTCACTCCACTGGCAGACGCTTAGAGGTATGTGGGAATGGGGATAGGTGATATCAACCCATGCTATCACCTCTGCTATGGGACAGAGAACAACCGCCTGCCTAAGATAACTTCAATTTTCAAGAAAAAGAAACATCGTGGCTTCCCACTATTTTCGAACATTTTATTTTGCCCAGTTTTATACCAGTGGCATAGCCACTCATAGGTAATAGGTATACAGACGACAGAGGTGACCATCACTCGTTCGAAAATCTTAGAAAACATGAAGAGAAAACATAATGCGGAAAGTGAGAAAATGATAGAAAATAAAACATCAGTTTGGGATAAAAAATTTTGGATTAAGCTCCACCCTTCCCCTTCCCCTTGAACAAATGAATGTAAAAGGCTATACCTGTAAATCAATCAATCAAGGACTTACTGTTGCTAGATGAGATAAGAAAAATGTGAGTTGGAACTACTCTTTCTATGAAAGATACCTTTTGTTGCGGTTGAGAGCGATCCCTGGCAACTTGCAAACTTAAGAATTTGGATCGTTCCCTAATTTTCTTAGAAGAAATTTTTTTTCAAAAAAAAGAATAAAAATTATGACTCAAAAAGTATCTAAAATAATGACTGGCCAAATATCGTTAAAATGGCAGTCAAAAAATTCTCGAAGATCAAAGTTCGACAACCATTAAATCGTTTCGATGAAAAAGACAAAAAAAAAGATAGGAAAAGAAAGAAACAAAGAACAAAGAATATACTTCAATGAAAGATCGGAAGATGGATCGAAAGAGGATGCGGAATGAGAGGTGACCAATGTGTTCAATTTGTTGCCCGAGCTGAGTGCAAATGTCGAATGCGGGGAGACAAGCGATCGTGCACCCGACAATTGGAATACAAGTGCCGAATTTGGTAACGTCTCAAATAGAAACGGTCGTCCACATACCGATGAAAACAAACGGAACAGCAACTGCGCAAACGATACCGAGAACAGCTCCGATAGCTAAAAAAAAAAAACATTACAAATGAAGATTGCACTAACTTGAATGGATGTGTCGGACACTTGCGCCGCGGGAGTATGCAATATTACATTGTAAACAATGAAATTAATTCTATCGTATAAAACCTTCTAAAAACATCGGCAAAGACGAAGTATTTACTTTATAACACAATTCACTTCGTTCATATGAAAGCGAAACCAATGAACAGCTTGTATTACGTCAACGGTGGTTACGTTTAATACAAAAAATTAGATAAATATTGTCGCATATTATTAAGCCCTAGACAAAGCATCGTCTCTCATACTGTACTTTTAACCATGGCGCAATAATATGGAAGGCAATGGCCGACAGTATCCTCAAAAATATTAGCCCATTGTTTGTTTATTAATGAGGTAAACTATCACTTCGAAGTTGATTAAAAATCATTTCTAATTACAAAGCTGCGTAAAACAACTTTGGTTTAAGCAACTATCATATCTATTGCACTTCACAGATGCAAGTTTTTGTAGAACAACAATTTTTATAGATCAAATTTAAAAAACGGATAAACAGCAAAAGAAAGTAACCTGCGAGTGGTCAGTTTCCTTCCGATGCAAAGAATCGTCGACCATTTCGTAAAAGAGATCAAAAGTGCAAAATATCCTTTGTATTGCACATGACATATACCTAAAACAATAAGATTTTAATTCCACACATACCCAAAACAGCTAAATACAACACCCCCCCCCCCCCCCCCCCCCCCCCCCCCCTATAATATAATTTTAGTGGTACTATAAATGTTACTGCATTTATAGTACCACTAAAATTAGAGAACAGAAGCCAAACACGAATCGATTAAAACCTTCAACTCGCCACTCGCTATTCGTTCCCTCTTCCTATCTCCCCCTCCTCCCCTCCCCCTTGCGATAGGTAACACTCCTTATTAGAATCCTTCAGACCACACATATCGTAAAATGATCACTGCGAACAAGCAAGTTATATGAATGACTACTTGACGATCATCAATTAAAAAAAAGAAATAATTGCCTTGTAACATTTTCAGCACCAATACGGCATGCAAGTAGATGTATTGACGAAAGGAGACGTGAAGCGAAGAATCGACGCATTGCCAACGATGAGAATTGAATTGATGGTGAGCAAAATAGACGAACTGCTGGGAATAGAATTGAATCCATTATACATTCCTCAACAAAATAAAATATTTATAATCAATCAATTCAACATTTCTATTGCACTCACCCACTAAATAATTAAAATTTATTAATAATTGGAATTTTTGAAAGCACTAATTTACTTTCAATTAATAACTCTTCGAATATATTATAAAAGTATGAGTCTTTAGTATATAGTATTTAATATCATATTGGTACAATGTTGTGTTTCATATATACCCAAATTATATACTGCATATTCTATTCCATTCCTTTTAATAAATGCAAACAGAAATCATATTTTAGTGGGAAAGAATTAGAAAAGCTATAAACTGCTTCGTTACATCAAAAACAGCTTGTCGGATAATTCTCTCACAGTTGTTGATCGTCAAAATGCTATACGATTCTCTCGCAAATTCAGATTGTATCTTATTTTTGATAGTTTTCAAGAAGTGATACAAAGTAATTGGCTATAATCACCTGCAAACAATCCATGAGCTGCTTATCGGAAAGTGAATTACAACAATGTTGGAGAAGGACCACCGCCGCAACAGCAGCCCCCTCACTCGCAAACCCGATCCTTTTAATAGCCTGTTCGATCACTTCTGCACAGAACGGTAAATATTGGAATGTGATGAACGACACACCATATAATACAGCTATCTGCAAAGCAAAATACATAAATTCAGGAATTCACGTTGCTTCAAGAATAATTAAGGTATCTTTCATCGCATGAGAGAGAAAACGGACGATAAAATCGATCGTTTGCACTCCATCAAATACAACAGCACTGTGTGATATTTTCATCGAACAAACAGAATCGCCGATGATAAAGACATACAACCCATACCGCTGTGTTCATAACCGTTTCATGACCCGGATTGCACATATTCCAAATAACCCTTCGTTACTCATTCCATATTGTTGATAAAAGCTATGGACATAAGGAATGATAACAGATAACGAAGGGATTTGCAGGCTAATAATAATTCATATATAACAATGTAAAAACGTATAATTCAATAAAACCCCCTCCCACTAAATAACTACGTCATACCTAGTCACCCATAAAATCTTAGGGAAAATAGCACTTGATCGTTTTATTCAAGATTATACGACATCGGTGAAGTTGCTGAGGGGAAGTTTTTTGTTTATTTTGAAATTTTTCCACTTAGAGAAGAAATTCTTGAAGTAGTTGACAAAAAGGAGTTGGCTGAGCTCAAGTTCCCCTAAGGTAGTAAGCAAATAAAAATACCAATCAACGGCAAAGATAAAGTCCATTCACGCTAGCTGCATCAAGAAAAGAAAAATTCCAAATATGAAAAACGAGTTTTTTTGCACAACATTTAACAAACTACTACAATTCAAACTTCGTTGAATATCCACAAAAAATACAAACCTTTCACCAACAGAATTCACACTGACGGCTGAACAAGCAATCAAACTGAAATTAAAATAGATTTATAAATTTCAGGTTGTAATCCCCCTCCCCCCCTAAGAATCAACAGCCAAATATATATAAGATCACAAAAAAGTAAGATATACTACCTCAAGTAAGCAACCAATAACATTAGAACAACTCGTATCACCATCAACGCCAATATCCAAATCCACCTGAAATAAAATTCTTTAATAACACAACCAATGTATAGAAAAAAAGGATAGTCGAGAATATCAAAAGTCCTAAAATCTATAAAATATAAAAACATAGCAAATAAGGAAAGAAACTAAAAGAAAAAATACCTCCCGAATGATTGCCTCATCGATTGGTCGCACAGAGAAACATAACGCGAGCATTCTCAACAGTGTTGATGATATATGCGTCTACACTCACAATAAAAAGAAGAACTATACCTATGCATCTAGACGCTATTTTATAACACAGCCACCAAATATTCTAAATAGCAAGCAGCATAATTAGGCAATGTACATCTGAATAATGACAATATTTTCCGGTTCTCCCATATGTTAACCTATGGATCGGCGATTCAATTATTTAGATGCTTTCTGGAACGTATATTTACAGATAGGTACCAGTACTATTTTCCTGAAACATAGTATAGAAGAACCAACATCCTTAAAGAGTTCATTAGCATGGGTTTTCAAAGTTTTACTCACCTATAAACTGACTTTTAAGTTCAAGCAATACTTACAAACATATGCCTAGATAGACAACCAAGAGTATGGATAGATCTCAAATATTTCATTAGTTCTCATTCGATCTGAACGCGATCATCTTCCACTCGAACTTCAAACAATCTTCGATTCATTTTATATGCGGCAATCAACGTATCGCACTAATGAAAAAATGGTCGAAAGTATTGACTCAAAAAGGAAAATGAAAATAATATATAAATAAGACAACAACAGACGATAATTTTACTGGATATTCCCGTCGGGTAAGGAAGCTGAAATTTTCCCTCACTACATCGAGAACGTCCCCGATGAAAAACTATAGAAGTATATAAAATAGGCATCGCATTAGTCAATTAAAAGAACAACCGAAAATTTTATACAGACCAAACAAAATAAAAAATTTTTTAACGATATTTTCTACAGACAACAAATAGCCGCCTTAATTCCATAAAGTTGTGGTGCTCACTCACTTCTTTCACTTCCATAAACTTTGTGTACATTAAACTGCTAAATGATTATTGCTAACTGACTTTCTGAGTGCAGTATTACTAACTGCCGAGTGTCACATTTCTATCTATCAAGATATGAACTTTCGAATACAAAAGGAATCCAAATAAATAAAAGAATAAACACCTGCCCTTCACATTAATAAACACATCCACACAGGTTAGCCAAGAAATAAGAAACCAACCAAACGATCGATTCACGTAGGATCTGCCCTCGTGAAGTTGGTCGATCAGCGCAAAGAAGTTCCACTAATGAAGGTACAATATTCCGCATAAAACTCTCTGTACCTATCGCCATACTTAATTGCACCAAAAAACGACGATCAAGCAACTGCAAACGTTGTCGAATATTAAAACCCCCAAAAAACAGACGAAAAAAGAGCTAAGCATATTGAGAAAAAATTCAGCATAGAGGCATCAAGATTCAAAACAACTCTGCAAATATGAAACCTTGTCTTTCATCACGACAGCCGGCACAAAAACGACCGCCCCACCTTAGCGATCCCTTCTCGTCCATAAGAAAATTACAGCCCTCAGGGCCTGGCAAAGGCAATACAGTAATAAAGCTGCAGAAGTGGTTTAACGACCAAAATCATTTTGAGATGCGACGATGATAAGGTGATAAGATCCATTTAAAAAGGCGATCGGAACAATAGTAATAACCTTGAGAACACTGGGATAGAACATATCGTTGTCGTAAATACTTTTGATAGCTGGTAAGAGTGCGTCAAAATGGGTGATATCGAAGACTGCGACGACATGTGGGAAACAGGTGAGTAGAGCGGGTACCGCAGACTCGGGATGTCCCAATTGTGAAATGAAGATTCGAGCCAATAGGTCCCTCATCTCGACACCTCCCACTCGTAGACATTCCACAAATGCATTCAACTGCTGCGTTAGAAGATCATCACTTGCCTGCCCTTAAGCATATAATATTGCTTATCTCTACCTTAGCGCACCTAACGTTCTAACAGGGAATGAATGATCACAAGTCGAGTTTGTTAACTCGAATTACACCTGCTTCAATATAGATCAAATCTTTTTTTTCACTAAATCATATCTTTAGACATGTTCATCTACTTTAGGATGATACCTACTGACCTTCCAACGCTCATAACATCCAAAATTGAAACATCAAAACGAGTTAACTACAAAGTCATAATAGCTTTGCTACTACTGCTTGTACTCTGCTCTCTAATTTATTATGACAACCTGAAAACCAAATCGATCATAAAATACGTGGAAAAAAGTATGAATTATAACATAAATAACATTAGAAGTCTCAATGGAGTTACTGCCAGAGCAGCTGGTATGATAATCCCTTCTGCACCTCGCTTATCTGATCAAACAGTTTCACAAAATAGTAGCAAAAAATAAATAAATAAATAAATAAAATAAAATAAAATATGTAGAAAAATAAATGACTTCACATTTTAACTGACCCGATCGCCAGTATAAATCCCTACAAAAGATTTACTATTCTGCTGCCCACGCGATATTAAAAATTAAACAACAGTCCGTGTAAGATGCAGATGAATTCTTTGACACTTTTTAAACGTCTACAACTTCTCTCAAACTTGACGAACCAGTATGGACCATGAAATCAATCATTTTATGGTGCATGTAGGTGCAACAAATTTTGCAACTCTAGCTTCAATGAATATCCACGTGAAATTATCGAACAGACAGACAAACAAATACACACACAAATATACATATATAGGCACAAATGAATTGCCATAATGCACTTCGATGTAGCAAACATATAAAGCACATAAAAAATAGTAAAAATTACTGCACTGATTTATTAAACAGAAAGCAATAGAAGAACATACCTGCAGGGAATAGGCTGCGAGCATGCGCCAATGCATGAAAATCGGTTAGATGTGAATGAAGACGCGTTATTTTTGATGGCAAATTGAATGTGTTCAGTAGCCAACTTGACATATAGACACTTTTCTGCAATGCATTTATCTGTGATTAACGGGAATTTTCTTTCAAACAATTGCTCGAATAAAAAGCCATGTCACTTATGACGCTATCCATCAGAAAACTAATATGTATATATACATATACACATATATAT
>QEWY01000838.1:106639-116650 GCA_006503575.1 Baylisascaris schroederi | reverse complement strand
GGTTCTAGGATATGTCTGAAAACAACGATAACGATCAGACAATATAATAGACAAAAAATAAGCCAGATTGTAGTTACAATCACAATTCAAAAACCATAATAAAGACACACCACACCCTTTAATTTATTCATATTTCAACAATATTTTCATTCAAATACTCAATTATAAAAACAATCCGCCCATTTGCTATCAAAATAAATATGCTCGGTACCGTTACGTCCTTCAAAATTAATAAACAACCCATAGATTTCAAATTTGGGCTGCCACTCAATGAACATTCCCAATGAGAATATTGTCAGATAGACACGCATTACGCTTAGGACTCGGCCTCTTAAATAATCCTAAGTAAGAATCTGAATTAGACAAGTCGCCCGGGACAGTTGGCCACACTATCACTCAACTACAAATAGTGATTAGTAGTAAACAATCTAGAAGAGAATAAATCAAGAGTAGCAACGATGTGTCAATAGCTGACCAAAGCTATAACATCGATTGGTTGAAAAACGGGGGATCAACACTCATATACGCCTGGATCGAACGAAATTTCATTTTTTGATTACATATCCCATAGTGTGCAATAATAGCTAGCATGGTAGACACTGCTACCTATGACCTGTGGGACGTGTTTTCACGCTTCGAAGTAATAAAAAACATTAAAACATTCAATAGAATGTTTTAATGGAGGATTTTTATCATTTGCCTATATCCGCTGGAGTGGTAGAGGTAGAGGAGGAAGGGGCACTGGAAGAGGAGGACAGCAGCCCCAAGCCTGTTTTGATGGCTTGGTCGGGGAGGAAGAAGGGGGGGGGAGGGGGTCGGATCCTCTCCTTAAATATAAAGATGAACAAGGAGATAGGTATCACCCGTATTCAAAACCACTAAAAGATTCGAAATAGCATGAAAAACCTCGAGAATAAAAAATTGAAAAGGGGCATATACCCGGGAATTAAATATCCATGCGAGAGAAGCAATCGTTTCGCTCTCAAAAGACGATCGGTAAACGTCGCATTCGGTGATAGATCACGGCAATATTCAGCGAGTGCCAACTCCAATATCGTAACTGCTACACTTGTCACCGATGCGGTTACTTGTCTATTGCTTTCAAGCTGCAAAATATATTTTATTTCGCCTTGAAAATTAATTAATTCAAAATGTTCAATAGACGCATTGCTGCAATCTTCCGATGCTTATGCCGTTAGCAAATCCGACCGGTCGTTGGCAATTCTGAATCCATAATCACCAGCTATAGCCAACTGAAGAGTTTACTAACAGGAAAGAATAAATGAAAAACGATCAACGTAATTGACATAATATGCGCTCTAACGTTTTCGATCAATCTGATCGCCTAAATAAACAGCCAATAACGCATTCGCATAGATACCCAACCACTTATATAAATCTTCAGCTAAAAGAAATTTATTTCTAGGTTGCATTCGATTATTTGTAGAATTAAATTAACGCCGATTCTCGGCCCAATAAAACGTTAATTCCAATTCAAAAAACCCATCTCAACGAAATTGCTAGTACAGATCACTTCCTGTTATAAGTTGGAACTGTAAACTCTACCACCATAGTTTTCGTGACTTATGAACTGAGGTCACCAAACAGCGAGATAAATATTCATCTGCACGGCACATAACAATGTCCTAATTTTCTCCTGAAAAAGAAAAACGGGGATTTCCCTCTTTCCCCCCCCCCCCCCCCCCCCCCCACCCCCCCCTCTCGTTCTTCCCCTATGTTAAGAATTTTCGAAATACCATGAGCATCCCCTTCATAACCAGTGTAAAGCAAATGAATTTAAGTTTTGAATCCTTGATTGTAACTGGCATCACTCGACGGTGTACGTTCGAAACGGTCAAAATTGTTTCCCGGCACAATTGCAGAGAACGATGGCACTTGACTATGAATTGCGAACGGAGCTGAGCTCCTGCCCCACAATGCGTACGCATCATTACCGTACTCTGCATTCTAAAGTGAGTGCTAACGCCCATCACAGAAACTCGAAAACTTCTAAAATAAACAGGCATTTTTTCCATCATTCACTCAGAATATCAAGTCATGCCCCATGCAGAATTTCAGTTCAGCCAAAGGAGGGGAAGTGCACATGCTGGAGGGGTCATCTGTGTTGCGCTAATCAAAGATTACAAAGAACGATGGCCCATGCAGCAAGTACACTTCTTCTTCGAGTTGAAATTTTGCATTGGGACATTATTTGACACTCTGATGGATAAAAATTGCATGATTCTACCACAAATTTCGAAGTTTCCCTGGTAGGTTTTAGTCTTCATTTGTAGAATGCAGAGTTCGCTAATGGTGCGTACCCAATGTGGGCAGGAGCTCAGCTCCGTTCGCAGTTCGCAGTCAGGGTGCCATTGTTCTCTGCAAGAAGGCTATGGGTGATATTTCATGATCTCCTCGTCCACTGGGGAATCGGATGGATGACCGTTCAAAAGCATATCGTTTAGAAGTTTACTATACCAGTATACTATACCATATTTACTATACCATACCATAGCAATTTTAACCTAAAAATCAAAAGAAGGAGATAATATTCAACACTTTCTATTATCATTCAAATAACAAATACTAAGCATTTACCTCAAATAACTCAAATCTTAGGCATTTTCCTTAAATAAAATCAACATACCTTTGTTTGCCGTACTTCCTTCAGAAGATCTTTTAGATGGAAATGTTCACTATCGATGCCATTAGCGTTGATGTTTTGCGATGTATTCATTGCATGATAGAGTGGATTAAAATTAGCCGTATCCAATGGACTTATATAATCCTTTTGTGGACAATTCGATCTAGAATTATACAATTTCGTTTCAACTTTCTAAGAAATGCAATGCCTAATTAAGTTGGAAAATTGCAAAATGATAGGCAAAAATTACAATCAAACAATGGATAAGGTTTTAGTGACAAACGTTCTTATCATAGTGTAAGCATTGAGTTCGTTCATCCTCTTAGATCGCTAATAATTTCCACAAATTTTCTATCATATTTATGAAGAGATATGTCTAATCCTTGCAATAACGTTGCCTACTTATCTTAGAGCCATAAACGAGTCATAACAAACACGTTTTAAAAAATAAATAAATAAATGATTTTCATAAAATAAAATAAAAGAATGATTTAAAAAAATATCGCACTAAAACGATATACAATTCGGAAACATAAATTAAATTAACGAATGATGCATTGTTTTGGATAGAGGAGGGAGGTAGGAAGGAAAGAGGATACAACCGAGATTAACAATTGCACAAATTTGAACTTTTTAGAGAGATATCATCTCATCCGCTTTTCAAGCTGATAAAGCATAAAGGAAAAGATAATGCAAAACGGAGAGTTGAAAACGAAGGAAATGCAACCTTTTTGGATGTGGTACATGAAATAATTGAACGATGCCACTCGTTCGAGGTGAAACACTCTTCTCCACTAATGATAAATGAACATTTAAGGCGTTTACTGCTGCCTTACCACATAACTGAAATATGAATTCTCTTTTCAAATATTGCAATCGAATTTATGCAAAGATTATGAATATATTTGCAAATAAGAATAACTAAATCGCAAAAGTGGATAGTCAAACATTGCAAATTGCATTTAGGAAAGCGAAAATTTTGCTAATTCTATGAAAAAATATTTGAGTGGTAATTATATCGAAAAACCATTTAAACTGGATGATATCTGATCAGTTCATGTTATCCCGTTCATTACTGATAAATTTTTTTATAGAGATCAGCATAGAAATAAATAAACGAACAAATGAATGCAATGAAGTAAAACCTGATAGCCAAAAACGAGGTCGATCCATCGATGTAACGACCCGGAAACTTGGTCCGATTCGAGCATTGCTCGATGCCATTTAATAAAACCTGACGCATTATTGCACCATGGAGGAACTTCCAAATCACACATATCTTCAATTAACAATAATTACACAAAATATTTACCACCAACATAGTAGCGAAATTTGTGAACAATGGGAGAGGGGGAGGGTGAAGGAGGAAGACATCGAAATTTTGTATATTTGCAAAAACCTTGAAAGGAAGATAGAGGAAATAAAAGATTTTAGATATCCTAAATAACTGAAGGTGAGGTTTACAGACAATATCCGTCTTCATGAGCCTCTTCTCTGCTACACCTTCAACTATCTCATATAATAGATCGAGCAAAAGGTGACAGATCCACCCATCCAACTTTTATCTTTTCCATTGCCTTTCCTCCCTTCAATTCCTCTTCTCTCATTCTCCCCCTGACACTTATTGTCTTAGTTTCATTTTCAACGCTCCTCGAGATAATTCATATACATGCATGACGTCACTGTTGAGCATGTGAAGCTCTGGCAAAGTGCCAAATCCTTACTCATAGGAAACATCCAATAAAAAACATGTGTATAACGTAAAGAATAAAAGTCCTATTTGCAACAACTGAATAATGCTACGGTTTCAAGTTTAAATACGCAGAACCTTAACGTCCTTTAAACGATCTGCACCAATAAATGCCTTTTACCCGTTCCTCTTCCTCCCCTCCCCCCTTCCCCCCTTCACCCCCTCCCCCATCGGAATAGTCAGAAGGAGAACACACCTGGATGGATGGAATGGAAAAGCGTCGGATCATCATAAAACTCTGGAATGCACTCGTCGGGTGTCCATTCATACATTCTCGCCATTGAACGTGGATATTCTTCAGGAACCCACTAAAAAACAACAAAACATTTTAAGTTATTTCCATAATTTTTTGTCTGTAAATGGAAATATTCCACACTGCTTTAAACCACAATTCACTAAGAAAGATTACGCAAAAATTGGAGGGTGTAATAGATAAAACAAAATAAAAACCACATATAGTGACGTCATTCGAGAACAACTTTAATTTCTTTATGGATAATTAAAGAAAAATAATACTTTGCTTCAATTAATATTCAATTCGATGTATTTTTATATAACTATCGAAGAAAATTCTCTCAATATTTTAACGTTACAGTTGCTCTAAATAAAGTTCTACGATAGTGAACAAATAAATGCAGGCAATCAGTGCTCCTTTATCGAGTTCAAATAAATCTATAGCCATCCTTCTAAGATGACTTCCATAAATTTGCTCTTCTCCTTTGGTAAATATGCTCTTATAAAAATTTTAATTTCTATTTAAAGCGTATTTCCGTTATAAGTTAAGTATGCACTTAACGGTTCATAGCACTTAAACGAATATTCGATTACAAAGAAAATTTTTTTCAATGTTTCCCTCGATGCATACTTTAATTTCTTCGTGCCCTGAACACCGAATACCTAAGAACCAATATTGAAAAATAGTTAATCCTGTTAAAAAAACCATAATAGGCATATAATCCATTAAAAATACTCGAGTAATATCTCAAACTTTCATTAATAAAACCACAGACCTTAGATCTTACTATCCGACAAAGCGCCTCTCTTGGTTCTCTCCTTGCACGATAGACCATATAGCCAATATCAGAAAGTAATTCAGGGATATGATGTGCTGGTTCTCTACGATAGGTCTCCTCGAGTTGTGCATCACCTTTATTCAGACGATATTTCGTTCGATCTAATGGGCGCCATCCACCATCTTCCGATGAAAAATCACACACCTTAACATAAAGAGAAATCAACAAAAACAAATCACCTAATACACTTATTTATTCCTTTCTTAATCGAAAGCTTACGTCAGTGATAAAATATTATATTAACAGTGGAATCAACGACAGTGTCTTATTCAAAGAAGAAAGGAAGAATAAATAACACAGAATATATAAGTAATTGAAAAAGTACTAGAAAAAATTCCAAAAACGGACAACGCTCGCATGCAAAATACTGGAAATTCCCAATAAAATCTACAATTTAAAAAGAGTCGGAAAATTTTCTACAATTTAAAATCCAATTAAAAACATACTCTAATACTCGATGGTAATATGAATTAAACATGGCTCGTTATGACTTATTCACACTCCACACCTTAGAACAACTACAACTAGTAGGAATAGTTAAAGGTAATTGCCATCACCACGTTTTACCTATATCCCAATTACTCGACAAAACTCCAATCATAAACTCTACTTTAGTAATCAAATCCTTTGCAACAACTCCATAAAACGGCATGGAAAAGAGGATAAAGCTCCATGAGCAATAAAAGATCTCAAGAAATATGAGCTAGATCAATAGCAAGCTGGCAATATCAATATCTTAAGCTGGTACCATCTACATCTTACATAACACCTCGATCAAGATTAAGCCAATAGCACGAAACATCTTAAAATTTTCATCGAATTTACATACTTAATTTGCATATTTCCAGCCGTGAAAATTTGCATATTACATACTTTATCTCAAATACATCTCATTCCCACGCTTGATTTTAAATAAATACAACGCATTAACAAATAAATATAAGCCATTAATTTCACTAACGAAATGATTCACTAACCCAAGGCATAATGACGTAATTGTCGGGTTGATTACGTGTACGTCCGGCAAATTCATTTAGCTTCATTAAATAATCGAAATTTGACAGCCGTCTGGCACACCATGCATCTGTCATATCACGTAAACGACATTCATTCAACTCATCGTTCATCTCGATATTGTGCTTTTGTGATGGTGGATTCCTTGGGAAACATTGCTCGTTTAATAGTCGTGGAAGATCGACGCTTAACCAAAGATTTTCATCCGCACATATAACGTCTATCGATAGTAATGGATATAATGAACGGGTTGCAAACTCATTGAATACATCGAGAAGTTGTCGAATTAAAAGATTGAAAGCCTGAAAATACTTTTTTATAAATCCGTATTTATCACTCCTGCTCAATGCTATTGGTTACGAGTCTCCATAAAAGGTGTGTCCGTCTCAAAGCCTGAAAACGGAATCATTTAGGGATCACTCCTTTCCTCTAATTTTTTCTTCACTCATGAAACTTGCTTCGATCCCTGTTTTTACTTGAAAATTCATCCCATGGGTAATAAATCATTAAAATCGACAAACTTTGCAACGATTCGACCCATAATCAACAAACCTGTGATCGGGTCCAACGATTGTTGTGATTATAAAGCATGAAACGACGAAGGGGGATTGCACGGCTTGGAAACATTGCACACACACAACGCTCGTCTTTCTTCGCAAAAAACATTATCGGTGATGTATGTCCCCACACACATCCCGATCGCCATATCTAAAAATATTTTATTATGCAACTGCTGATCATGAAAATACATTTAACTTATTCGATAAGTCAGTATAAGTTAAATGATTTCAAAAAAAAAAGTGTTTTTACTAACCATTTTTACTCCATTCGAATCAATTTCAACGAAAGGAGCGTCGAAGAGAGCGGCTAGAGTATTCAGATCATTTATATGATTTCCACTCCGACCAGCCGGCTCCACCTTATTCTCGGCGTTAAAAACATTTGAGGGTACAAGCCCATCCAACACATCGCTATTATCACTCCTGAGAACATATATCAACTTTATCAACTGCTCAGCAAAATAAAATGCCCTCTGAAACGGTTTGGGATGGGGGGGGAGGGGGGAAAGTGAGTCGAGGCCATTAATGGGCAGAAGTATTTTCGCAACACACAGATGAACGAAATTGTTCATTAAATTGTAAAAAAAAAGATAATATATAAATTTAGTTAGTTGCATATAGCTGATGTAAAAATGACAGGAAAGGGATGAACTAGCACAAAGATCATTCATTTACTTCACATCGAGAGTATTGTTGCACTATTTGAAGTTTTATAAAGAACTAATTCGATATGCAATTGAATTATTTTTATATTAATTCAGAAGAAAGAAAAAATATAAATGGAAAAACTGCATCCAAAAGTGTGTGCAAATGATCTTTCATAAAATGACCGCACACGAGGAAGAGGTGCGGGGATGGGTAGAGGCGGAGCCGAAACAACGCTCATGGAGTCGTTGTGGCTCCGGTTTCGACCCAACCATGCATAGAAAACAGTAGCTGCGTCACGTTTCAGATGGAAAGAGACATCAACCACCGATGGTAGAATGTGGCCACGAATGCGACAATGACTCCGAGTCGGTGATGAAGATGGATCGTCTCTAATTATCTGACTTCCTCCTTCGATTTAACTTGACCACATTTTTCACCTATTGTCAAGTTGGGACCACACAGATGCCCGTAGCTGCGATCATATCCTCTACCACACCCCACACTTCCATATCCTCTACCATACCCCTTACTTGCCCTACTTGTAGATCTTTACTCCAATAGAATCATCTACGAGTCAGATACGGAAGAAAATTTAATAAGATCGGAAATTAAGAAATAAACTAAAACCTCGTAAAGCTTAGAAAATACTAACAAATAAGATCGTTCACCTCAGTCAGATATGAAAAAAAAAAAAGGAATAAAAATTTCAAACGAACGTTGTAGATGTGAGATCGATTTGTTGAATGATCGATTCATGCACATTGAATATACGTAAAGAAATCGCATCGATCGTATGATCACCTTCATCTAATTCGAATATTCGACTCGCAATATTCGATACTATATTTTTGTCCATTCATTCCATTTATTACTCGTTGTCACGTTGTTCCCCTCTATAAATCTTTAATTTCAACAACATTGATGTCGGATTATTTCTGGAGATGAGAGAGGATCGAGCCGCTTTCACATAGCAATTCTTAATGGGAAACATTCTTTTAAAAAAAAAGAAAAAAAAGAAATAACATCAAAAACCTATTGTATTATCTCGAATATAAATTGCATAAAAATGAAAGAAATTAGCATCTTAAAAAAAACGATTTATTATATCTCGATTGTGAAAATATTGAATGAAAGATTTAATCACTTTTTAATTTATAATTATCTATAGATAAGTTAAGTCTGGCCTCGATCGGATATGATTGCTACCATATAGATTAAATATGTAGCATTTTTGACAGATGCGCCACTAAAATTTGCATAAATGAAAAAATTCCCCTATGATACGATAATGAACAATTATAAAGTGTTATAGGTTATGCATGGTTTTAAAATGGAGTGCAAGCTAAATCAAAGCCTAAGCCTTAGGCCCCGTACCCCTAACTGTAGCCATATGGTCGCGACCCGAGTTATATCGATTGGTGCGTCAAAAAGTTGAAGTTAGAGCCTAGTTGAATATTATTGCAATAAAACATATTATAATAAATGTGTATCAAATAATAAAACGGGTGCAATTAAGTGATTAGGACTCTTTCTATTTCAGCTATATTCATATCGCACTGCATTAAATGTAATAAAATTTATGATTTAAAAAAAAAAACGATCAGCTTCCGTAATAAGCTGTCGAGATGCACATAATTCGACGACTGTCGACGTCGAAATCTCAACGAGTTGACGACCGTCGATCTCGAAACCACGACCTCTCTGGCATTTTGTAAGTGCAAATGCAAAACGCTCTTCCCATTCAGCGTTTTTATGCAACTAGGAAGCTTTAAACATGATGGAAAATGGGCTACATTAGAAATTTAGAAAAAAAAAGCATTATGCGGCGTCCAAAGCTTTTCAGTGTAGCTATGACGAAATTTTTTAAATCACCAGATGGATTAGAATTTGCATCGAGAAGCAAGCAAAATATTAAGTACGAGTCGAATTCACGCCGACAAGCTGAAACGACTGATGATATGGATTTAACATTACCTATGCAAACCACAATCAACTATATAAACATTAATCTTATGCGAATCAACATGGCCAGTACCTGTGTGTGTGTGTTCCGCCCTAACAGACGTTGGAATATTCCGGAAATATGAAAGAGCAAAGCCATAGACGTCTAATATCATAACATACCTGTTTCCGATCCGGAAGTTTTCGACTTGCCGAATAGAGGATGGAGAGATTTTATCACTTTTGAAAAAGTCTGAATGAATTAAGCAATATTCAAAAGTCAAGGTGAGGATGCGTGAGAGAATGAACGTGATCATGGAAACATTTGGTACGTTTCCATGACGGAATTGTTCGAGGTCAGCAAAATAGAAGGAATATATA
>QEWY01000838.1:33765-106629 GCA_006503575.1 Baylisascaris schroederi | reverse complement strand
AAGTTCAGCACTTCAACTGCGCATATGTGTACAGGGGTGGCACAGGGATTGAAGAAGGGATAGAGGTTGTTGAAATGGACGGTCACTCCCTCCCCCTCGCAGACATTTCAGTGAATGTGTAGATAGAAAAGAGCACAGACGACCGGAAAATAAAAGCAAAAATCAGGATGGGGCCGCCGCTTCCCCATTCTCATCAATCACTTCTATCCTTCAGAATTTTCCACCCATAATTCTGGAAAGTTCGAACGCTCCTACTACCTTAGTTGCTCCACTCAATTCATTTTACGAGGCTTGTCCATCCACAATTCTAACCAACATGCTTCCTGACCTTCGGGAAATGGTCATAGCCACAACATGAAATTGAAAATCACAAGTAGGTACATAGAGGAGTATAAGACATGTAACCACACAAAATTTTATCACCTTTTCCCATCGATTTACCCATCCATAATAAGATCCTTCCGGTTATTAAATCTGCATCGCTTACGGTATTCCACCATATCCTACCACAAACCAGCTAATCCCGGATTACATTAAATACGCATCAATCCGGAAATGTTTCCGATGTGATCGCCAATCTGACCTATTAACACGACTCATGCAATATATCGAAGCGATATCAGTTACCTGTGATAACATAATACTCTTAAATTGTATAAAACGAAATATTACGCAATGCTTATTTATTTCACACATTTGTTTTCTATAAACAATCCAATTCACCTTTTTTTTAAACATTAATATTGAAAGAACAATCGAAATGATTGTCAACTGAAAACGAAACGAACTTAAATATTGTGTTATATCGACGATCTAACACAATGCTATAAATACGAAAGATATTCTCTACTAAAAAAAATATTTATTGTCAAATAACCAATAAAAATTTTAAACAATAAATAGAACAAGACATATACAACGAATTATATAAAAAGATAATAAATTTAATTCGATATATTTTAATGTAACATAAAATGCTATATTTGAAATGTTATATTATGGTTTATCTACTAGACAACGATGCTTTGATTCTACTTATGTAGATTAAATTGCCTCATTGGTATGCCAACGCTTTGATCCGTTTAAAAAAATACTCGAAATACCTCAGGTCTCGTAGTATTCCATATACCTACTTACCTAGGTAGGTAAATAGGTATGGGGACGGCATCATTGACAGAAAATTATATTTCAACAACAAGACAACCAATATTAAGGTGTTCTAATTTAAAAACAGTCCAAATAAAAGGTGTTTATTATAACACAAACGATCGCCATGTTGTACCTCATACAGATCAAAAAGGATGCGTCTTATATCTTGCGAATACCTTTTCTCCTTTATGTATGACACCGCTATGCACGACACCCATCAGTACTCCAAATACAGGACTTTGCCCATATAACGAACGCAGACGGCCTGGAGCCAAGCGATACCTTAAACAACCATAACCTCATATATGGAATATGTCGATAACTATGGAACATGGAACAATCATCTAGAACAACGATTAGAGGCACTTACTTCCTTGACGGGGAAGTATAAAGACGGATATGAAAACGGGGAAGATAGAAGACCTACCCGAGAAAATCAGAAAACAATTTGTAAGGGCTATCAAATTTGTATATGTGCGTACCACGAGAATGAAACAATTTAATTCAACATACACCGTTATTCCATCATATAACAATAAATATTTAGCGGTAAACTCGTTGAAATATCAACCAACGAAATTAATCGTCGAAAAGATCGAAATGTGCGAATAAAAGCCCATATGGGGTTAACTGTAGTATTACTGTAGTTGGAGGTGGTCAGCCAAAGAACAAATTATGACTAAACGATCGATCGCTGCCGTGTGTCGGGGAGCATATCGGAAATAAACTTGTGATATCATACCCTCACATTGAGATATTAAAGACCTAACCAATATGCTTCCATTTAAGAACCATCAAAATACATACCAATTAAATAAAATAATATTAAAAGCGCTCATTAAATATTCTATATAAAATGGAGCATTTCGAATCAAAAAATCGAATTTTACGAATAACACTAACTTTCTGAGCATCTTCAATGGTTCTACATCTTTCCCTTTAATACCAGTATCGGGATCGATTGTCGTCATCACACATCTAAATATAAAAGTTGTTGAAAGATATAAATAATGATAACTAGAATAGCGAAAATGACGATTGAAAGAAGGCTTTCGAAGGTATATCGTCATCACTCTCCTCTGAAGTGAAGAAAAATGGAATGAATAGAATTTTTAAAAATTGAGGTCAAAGGTTAAAAATTGACGAAAGTTAGAAAGTATTGCGGTCTTTGAAACCAATTAATTCTGGTTTTGAGTAGAACATGAAAGCATACGGCTATATTCAGATGTCTAAATCAACGACATAGATTACTTTTTACCGAACTCACAATACTAATCAACGCAAAAACGCACAATTATGATAATTTATTGCACATTAATACCCCAAATATCTCCTCGTTGATGATTTTTTTAAAAGTCGTTCCATAATTTAGAATGAAATATTATTCTCTATTAGTATTCTATGCAATCATATATGATGAAAAATCGATTATCGATTTATTGATTGGCAAATAAAATCAATAAAAATAAACAAAATAAGAGAACACAAACCTCGTACACGGTTTGAAACATGAGAAAATGACGTCACCAATTTTCAATTCAGCCCACATATCCTCATCGAAAGCTGGTGCATCACTAATTTGTATGATTGGACGAAATCGACGCATCTCAAAGTTTCGATTCGAAAAATGCGAATTCAATTCTACCAATGAATTATCACATAACGCCATATAGGGTGCTTCGTCTGGGTAAGCAACCTTAATTTAATTATTTAATTACACTTAATAAATCCAACTAACCTCCTCTCACATTTATTAGATATTATTAATAAATCTAATTTACCTAAAACGCATTACAACATCTCGTCTGTGCGGCTGTATGTGGGCGTACATGTTTATCAATTGATCTTAAAGCAAAAGATACAAAACTTGATAGCCATATATCACCTCTACTGATAATCTTTGAAATCATAAACGCCTTAATTGTCTCATATAAGTAGATTCCTTTCATGAAGAATATATTCCTTTCTTTTATTTAAATTTATTCATAGCTCTTTGAAATGATTTAAAAAAGGATTCTATGAAGAAAGAAATAGAAAAACCTACATGATCATGTCGTTTAGGGACATTACCGAGTAGCCATTCATCTTTCGAAATTACATCTCTCTCCGAATAAAGCCCATCCACATGGTGAATTAGCCTTAGATTGTTGGTACTTTCTAAGACAGTTTTTAAGAAACTCGATACTTCATCACCACAATCCAATCCATCTTGTTTTAAGCCATGGAATAACCTGGAAATTTCTTTTATCACAAATTAAACCACAAGTATTATCAAAACCTCGCCGAAGTTCAAAATTTAAAGCGCTTAGGCAAACATAGAAACCGATTTTATCGAGATGTTTCGTGACTCATTACTGTGCAATTTAGAGGACATTTCCAGTCATTTCCGCCAAAAAAACAGCATACAGTAACCGCTTCTAGATCATATGACGGTATTGGGGGGAGAGGGGGGGGAGAGGGGAAGTGTGACGTTTTCACTGTGAGACATTCTCCTTGAATATTATTTCTATATAATAGAATGATTTTTCAATATATTTTTAAAGTAATATCATCAAAACCTCTAATACGACAGCATAGTGAAAAAAAGCGAATAGCAATGTGAAAAGAGTGAAATTCCCTGAGTACTGTAATATGCTAGCAGAAACTCACCTGATTCAGGGTATTTCTAATCTATAATTAGCACGCTGAGGAAGTAGTTAATAGAATCTCGAGAACAGAATGCGATGGGAGTGGGCAAGCAAGCTTATATCCAGTAGTAATGATGGTATTTATCACCGAAAACTTTTAAAACCGTATGGCGATGAAAATAAATATTGAAACTTAATAACAAATATGATTTACTTGAACCTATTACTTGTATCAGCAATTCCTTTAGTCCAATATTCGAGGTTAGCACACTAGCAAAATTGCAGTGCTAAAGAGATTACTGGCTGCCCACGAGGTTACTTCTGGGAAATGATTACCTATGGGAAGATTACCTATGCAAAACAGATTACCTATGAGAAGTAATTTTCACTTCCGTGCCTAAGTCCAACTTTTCAGCATCCCTAATACAAACGAATAGCTCATTGGCAATGACAATTACTAACTCAGCACGTTTTTGCATGTTCTGATTGAGAACGTCATCGATGTTCACTGAAACCGTTCGATCATCCGATTGCAGTGTAAGTACGTTGTCCTGAAATTGATCAATTCGTCGACTTGATTGATTTGTTGATCTATTGATCGACTGATCAATCAATAAACTGATCAGTATTGATCAATAGCACAATAGATCGATCAGCAGTACACAACTAAGCGAAATTTTTAAATTTTGATAGATATCAACCTGCGTTCAATGGTAAATTGACAGATATGAGATTGACTTGTAAGCGCCTACTGGCTCATTCTTGACGTTGGGTACCTCATGCTGCTTTAAATATTTCTATAGCTAAAGTTTCTAATAGCATATATCTGCTCATTTGTAAAAAAGCATCTCGACCCTTCCTATATCGATATCGTGTCCATGAGAAGGCATCGTTCTGGTAATATTTCCGACCATTTTTTCCCATTTTATGTCTGCCTTGTCACCCTCTTTAATCCAGAAGAGTGTATCAATCCAGAAATGTGCGTCAATCCAGAAAGGTATTCTAATCCAGAAGGGTGTGTCAATCCAGAAAGGTATTCCAATCCAGAAGGGTGTATCAATCCAGAAAGGTATTCTAATCCAGAAGGGTGTGTCAATCCAGAAAGGTATTCCAATCCAGAAGGGTGTACCAATCCAGAAAGGTATTCCAATCCAGAAGGGTGTGACAGTCCGGAAAGGAACAATCAAACAATGACAAAATAAACAAACCTTGATAGCAACGCTTATCGTAATCAGCTTTGAAAATTGTCGTCCTGTAAGGAATTTGCCCGTATCGGCATCCATCACCATAAAATGACGATCTTTAATCTCACCACTTTTCCCTCCAATTGGAAGACATTCCATCTTATCGACCTAAAACATTAGTGCCAATATTTTATGTTTATATCTGTTTTAATGTATTTATGTTATTTAATTTGACGAAATACTCTTCGTAGTGCTATTTCCAGGAGTCAAAAAGTGTCAAGTAACAGAATAACCAAGTTCTGCTCCGTCTTGGATTAAAGCCACTACCTTGCTCCGGATATTCCTCTAATAGTATCCAGACTCCGGATATCCCTCTAATAGTATCCAGACTGAGATCTTATGAAACTAAGCTCCTTAATATTCCATAGATTTTCAAAAAGACTATAAAATAACTTAAAGCATCGAATTAAAACGATGTTATACGTTACCGTATCCACACCACATATAACCACATGTAGTAGTCTAGTTAAATTAGTGTTGAATAATGTTTCCCCCGTACTATCAATGTTGCAACAACATATAGAATCCGATAAAGTTGCGCATATGAAACTATCCTCAGTGCAATAAAAAAAAACGTTTCCCATATCGAATAACGAAAATGGGTAATGAAGATTGCTTACCTTAATACCTTTCATTGATTTAACAGGATAGAGAGTAAGCTCCGATACGGTGCCGATCTCAATAAACTCCGATACGTAATTGAAACGACGTCGCCGATACCAATAGATGAAACATAGAACACCGCCACCCACAGCTATCGTAGCCAATGCCAACGTTGATCTACTCATCGCTTTAAATAATAATAAAATAATTTAAAAATAGTCACGTCTATTAAAAAAACGAAACACGTCGACGTTTAATAACTGCAATAAAAGCAAAAATAACTCCACAATAAGCTTATCCAATGAAAGAACCCCTCTAAAGTTAAGATACCATTTCTGCTTTAATATAGCTTACCCCTCTTTCCTCTAATATAATTCCTTCTCTCGGTCTTTCATAAATCCAATTTCGAGACCGTACTAGAGGCAATTAAACCCCCGGGGTTTCAACCGATCTCTATCATACGGTATTTTCACCTATAATTACCATGCACGTTTGAGAAACAAAGGAGAAAAAAACAATACGAAGCATTAAAAATGACGTCATTTCAGTACAAGCGAGTTTTAGTCATAATAAGAAAATATTGTTCCATTATACACACAATAATCGAGTAAAAAGAAAAAAAACAACGATAACACCACAAAAAACCTCCAAAATTGATCAAAAACTTATTGCTCAATAAACCTTAAAATAAATTCGCCCTAACTTTAATCTAATAATTTAGTTGATAATAATTTAATAAAATATAACTTAATAATAATTTAATAAAATATAATAAGTGTTAAAACGCAAAAGGCACTTACTGTGCCAATGTCTGTGGCGCGTTTTCCTACTTATTTTCGTTAAATATTGAAAAGAAAAATTCATACATATTCATAGGCTCTCATATAAAATTAGAGAGTGGAACGAAATACTATCAAAACCTAATGGAGTATAATATAGAAATAAATAGTGCACTCTTCTAACTGTTTCATCACAACAGCATAAAAAGATGGGTTGTTCGAATAGGTTGTACAGTGCATCTTCTCGATTAACGGGCAGGAAATCAACAACTCCTACTCCCTGACCTTCAACCTCCTACTCTCTGACCTTCAACCTTCTGCCCTTTAACCTCCTACTCTCTGCCCTTCAACCTACCTAACCACATGATCTCAATCGGTGTTTGAACACTCTCCCAATGTATTTACTCAATGCTTAACCGCCCTGTATGCTTATGCTACTCGTCCACGTTCATAAACAGAAAGAGAAACAATTCTATTATTAGAGATAAATATGGCAGTCAAACTGATATAAAACTGATCTTTGGTTTTTTTGCATATTCGTGAACGCAATTTTTAATTTTTAATTTTGTGTGTATTTGCATAAAAATAAGGCATATTTACAAAAACGAAAAGCATAAAAACAAAAAATCAAAATGATTTCGATTACGTGTAAAACCTGAGGTCGAGCTGAAGATCAAGTTGCAGCTCAAACTTGATGCATCAAATACGGTTATCACATAAAACAAAAATTTTATTGCAAATAATTGCAATTAAAATTCATAAATATAAGGATGAAATAATTGTTTAAATCTTTTCCGCATGTTGTCTACAAAAATCGGCAGCATTCTGTTCGAATTTTGCTGGATCACTAATATAGAGATCAGCAATATCCTTGCGGAGTGCACATCCCAAAAGTGGTGCACATAACATCTCCGATAGGGCGGTCAACACTGTAATACTCTATGAAGTAATATCAGCCATTTGAAACGCTTTATATTTATACTTCCCACCGTAAATATTCTCTGAGTTAAACCTTCCTCTCGTTCACATCTCTTCAGTTAAAAGTTTTTAGCTTCATTTGGCTATTTCATTAATGACAAAGCTGACCACTGGCTAACCCTTGAGGATCAAAGATAAACGATTATAGAAAGTCCATAACAGCATATCAAGTGATTAAACAGACTGCTGATTAAACAGATGATTAACTATATCCTACAAGTAAACAAACAACGGATTGAGCCTAAGTTATCGTTCCAGTAAAGCTGTCAATAATAAAAGTTTCAAAAACCTTGATCAACTGTTATTGCTGGTTTCCAATTTTGTGCTGAAATCATTGGGAATTGAACCTGAAGAGGTAATTTTTACTCATTATAACGTACAGCGATGGGGATTCTCATTGAAAAAGACAATGCAACAATTTAAAAAAAAAGAACAAGAATAAGAAGAAAAGTAAGCAATAAACGCTTTATATAAACTTTCATTCAGTTATCAATTAAAGGTGACCACAACGAGTAGATGACTTATCGTTCTTACGATAGCGAATATGCCACCCGCATTTACAGTAATTACCTTTAAATACCTATCATAATGAACACTTTGAGAATAAACTCTTACAGTAATACTCATGTATCGTAATACATCAATATGTACCTATTGCTCTACGGTACTTATGTTAGACTATTAATATACTACAACAATTTAATGTGTTATATACAACACTATCTAAAAAGTGGTATGAATTATACTGCCGTATATCAAGTACCTCTATAATGCCGCCAAGGTGATTGTATATTTACTGCCTCAAAGATAGAGACAACAATCGAATGCTATAACACTTGCATTGAAAAGAAAATTCCATTTAATACAGCAACTCTCCTACAAGATTAAAAGAAAAGTAGAACAACCCCCATCCCCTTCCTCCCCCTTCCCTCAACCCACCTACCTCTATCCTTGTCTTTGGCCCTCTGTTTGGGTAAACCTGTTATATAAGCCTAGAGATGATAGAATGAGAAAGACCAATCGATAAAGCTTACTTCTCCACTTTCGGAGACGTTTGGATGATAGACCTTAGTAATGAATTTAATTTTTGGTGCTTCAAAAGGAAACGCTTTTGGGAATTCGAGTTCAACTTTATAGCCACCAACATTGAATGGTGGCTTATCCTGAAAGATAAAAATTTGCTCATTTATCAAATACGTTCGATTATCATCAAATATTTGCCTAGAAGTTTGTTCATCTCCTAATTGCGTATAATAATCTCAAAAAGAGATGATCAAATCGATTAAAAGGTGATCTAAAATTACAAATAGAATCAACTAAATAAATGCTCGCTATTTATTTCAATGCGATAATTGATCTATAATTAAGTAATAATAAAGGTTCGCCAACTAACCGGTAGTAGAATAACACTCCACCTGTTTAGATGTGTTTCATCAACACCATTCAATGCATATTTCTTTTCCTTTATCCGTTCTATATTTATTAAATCCTAAAAGATTTACCCGATATAATTACCCGAGAACGGGGGAAAGGAATGTGAGGGAGAAAGAAATAACCACAATATTATACCATTAAAAGATTGCAAGTGGCTCAATTTTACTAAAATCATCGTCGAAGATAATATTACATTACAAGTTTCGTTCCGTCCTCGAAATGTTATCGATGCTCACTTACGATCCACCCTCTTCTTTACTATTTCAGCTTTTTGTCAATCTTATGGTCTACTGCTGAAAAATCTAAAATGTTGAACTATTAGCAGTGGAAGTGGGATGGCAAACAGTGATCAAAAATTTGAAGAAATATATACTAATTCAGATCTATAATTCGTGTTTTAAACAACAAATCTTCTACAATTATTTAAATAATGAATCGAATATTTTGAATTATTAGCAATATGCTGCGCCACTTATCACCTTTTTTCGGAATAAATTGAAGTAATAAAGTTTTTCTAAAAAAAATACCCTTTTAAGACGACTGTTGTTGAAAGGGGAGTTTGCAACGTTGGCGGACGCCATTGACACGTTCAACCACTTTTAGCACCAATTAAATTCAGCACTGTTTTTCGAAGCTTTCAATCATTGGTCACCTCAGAAATCTTTACTTATATGCAAATTTCTCACAAACCTAATCCTTGTTTATGAATTTGCATATTCTGATAGGCTGGATAAGAATTTTCAGAGACATTTGCCCCAAATTAAATGTTCATTTTTACAATCGACTTAAAGTCAGTCAAAATATGACCCTCACGTACTGTATCGGTCTATCAGATCATCGAATTGCACAACCAAAAACAACTATGAACGGCTTAAAACCAACCGATTCCACAAATTATCAGTGAAATAATCCACTTTTTGATCGGCACAGAAATTGACCTATAAATAAGTATGAATTTCACATTTTTAGAAGACTAAAATAAACAAATAAAGAGACAACGAATGACAAGGGAATTGGAAACCAGATGCCATGGCTTCACAGGGTGGATTNAAAAAAAAACACTAAATAAGCATACATATTGATAGTGTTCTTGATGAGGGGTTCAAATCAAAGAGACACACCCACGTGGTTATCTATTCATTCTTTGATAGCTTAGATACAACTTATAATCGTTGCAATAGTACAAGTTTACATTCCAAATATAAGCATATATAAAATGAATGCTCGCTTATATTCGTTGCTTAATGATCATTGAGTGCTTATCAACTCTATTACATTTTTATCACTTTTTATGTTCTCACAGCTTTCAACAAATCTAAAAAAGTTTTATTTAATAGAACATAGTTGATTTCGAGGAAAATAAATAAATAAAAAATAAAAAAATAAAAAAATAAAAGTTAATTCCATATTAGAAGATTTTAGAAATTGAAGAAAAATTTAAAATTCCATTAAAATTCCTTCCAAAGAAAATTCAAATTTTTTCATTCATCGTTTCAATATTCCAAATTGTATTCGTCTTTCATACGATAGCTTTCTTAATCTTTTAAGAAGAACATATATCCTTTAAGATATATTTTCTAAGATATATAAGTTTCGATCCTCAGAATTTACATCTCCGTTGTGTTATTAACAAATTCAAAAAAAAAAAAAACAACTAAAATTTGTCACATTTCATTGCATTTAAAACAAATTTTATTGATCGCTCTTCAAATAAATCTAGCTTAGAATACTTAGAATATTCAAGTGGAAGGTTTTTCTTTTTTCTTTCTTTTTCTTTTTTTTTGCACAAACGTGAAGCCAATATTATCTATGCGATTTTCTTATCATTTACCTTCCTACTATCTAAGATTTCTCTATAATATCAATGATATTCACCTTCTTATTTCCTCAGAAATCTGTCTTCAATTGTACGTCGACTTTCATATGTTGCAAATGATATAAGCCACTCTTTTTCAAATATAAGTGATCCCCAGTCCGCATAATCTCTCTCCTGCACTCTTCACAGTCCACAATCCTGAATAAAGTTTAACTTAGAAACGTGAAAGCCTGGAACTCCGGAGCTTAAAAACGAGGAATGCAGAAATTATGAGACCTTATTTGCAAAACTATGTGCACTTTATTTATTTATATCTTAGTATATTTACAATACCGTAACTAGACAGATCCGCTCCAAACTGGGAAGGTATAGTTTACTGTCTCATGATACTGTAAGTCTACAGTAATTGCGGATAATTTTCATTATAATCAACACTTCATAAATAATGCAAAAAAAAAGCTAGTTTCTATGCGAACCTGGAATTTTAATACCTTGCAGCCAATGATACCTTTTACGCTCAATCTTTTCATAATAAAGTACAATTGCCATACTACGTAAACAATGATAAAAAATTTAAATACTTATCATTTTATCGGTTACCGTATATCGATCGTCAAATTTTAGCCCATGGGTCAATAATTACCATTACTTGCCTGATATGTACGACAATATATACATATATGCATATTTATCTATAAGCAGTCATTTGCATATTTAATTAGCAATGCGGTTGCTTGGTCATTTTTTTTAGATCAATCGCATTTAGTCGCGCTATAGATGCATTTGAAGGTATGCTAGCAAATATTTCCTATTTTTTGTTGGATTTTTCACTTTCTCGACAATTCCATATGTGAATATAAGATATTTACTATCAACGTTTATTGGTATTCATATTTTTTGTTGGTTTTTAAGTAACAAGTATGAATTTTCATTTATTACTGCTTTATTTATGTATTGATGGATATTTATGCTTGTTTTTTTTTTGCTTCTTATCTAGTTGAAATATCTTGCACTATAAAATCTACAGTTAGAATCATCTACCAAAATCTATTTTTCTTTCGGTTTACTACAAGTATATGGGTTATTGTCACTTCAATAGCAACATAAAAACTACAAGTCAATTTCGTTTTGCGATTGCTAGACCCTATAATAAGTTGAGGATATGTAATAGCTGACCAATTAGATTAAAAGAATAGGTTTAATTGCTGTTTTAGATCAAAGACAACTGTTTAGCTGCTAATATCAATAATAAACCACCAGGTAATGATGTAAAGCGTAAATACCTATATTTATACGAAGTTTATTCCATAGCACCGATGTGAGAGAGAAAGCTTCGTCATTTTGTAGTTAAAGCATTGCAGTGAAAAACTACTAATGTTTGGAAGAGGGTTGGCTCCTTGAACGAGGGCTCCGCCATATAAAATGATGAATCACACCTCCCGCGGAGACGGGGGAGCTTTCATCCCCGCAAAGGTTCCTGCGCGAAGTTTGAGACCTCAGAATACCCTGCGTGGGTTGGCAGAGTTCCGGAGACAGGGGGCCTCGCGGAGGCAAAATGTTGGAAAACGTCCGGTTCGTAACAGAACGAGACTTTTCACATTATTCATGCTATTGTGCTCTACGGTTTTCACTGGGAAGCTGCAAAAGGAATAATTTTCGAAACTTTGCAATCTTCGCTTATCTTTGGCAGCCAGGATTGATATATAAATCATGGCTAAAGCCAAAGATGTATATATTTTTAACAAACGCAATTGCATGTTTTTTTGAATACAGTTGGTGGAAAATTATAGGAATTGCTTACAAAGAAAAAATAATCGAATCGTGACTAATGCGAGGAGATTGCGGTAATGTTGTATTTTCTCTTCGGAAATTTTCTTCTAAACGTTTCGATTTGTAGCATAATATCATGAACAGCATGAACGATGAATAGAACTATGCTCTCTTGGGAACGATGTTTGCAATATATACTAAAAATTTGCATATTTTATAGCAATTTATAAAAATTTCTTGCGATATTTTAGATGGCAAAATATAATTCGATATGGCTTTTGAGGTTTTGAAGGAAGTAAAGTATACTACTAGAGTATAGTTTAAAAACTATAATAAACAGACAGCATTAGTTTGTAATTTGTAACATCCTTATAGATTTTTTTTTTCTTGAGATAATTAAACGTCCCTCCTACTGTTATTTCTTTTTTTGTTTTTATCTCTCCGGATTGGTGACGGGTTGAATCTTGCCTACGTATCTGACTACATCGCCGGGTGATGAGATTGTCTCAACATTAGAAACACAAAAGAATAGAATAGGAGGAAGGGTGAGGACAGCAAATTGTGGAATTCCGGCAGCAATGGGTTTTCCTTGAGCATCGTATGAACAGGTCTGCATTAACGCTATCTCCTGATATTCTATGGTGTTCCCGTTCATTCAACACATGGTTCCATTTCAAATCAAGCGTAATTAAACGTTGATATACTTTAAAAACAAAATAAAAATGCGACATAATTGAAAGACGAGTACAAGATCATCATAAAGCGTGACCTGAGCTGATTGAGGTAATTTTTGGTGATGAGCTAATAAAAAGAAATACGAACAAATGATAAGGAAAATGCAAAACGTCAAGACTTCATACGACCACAACGCCGCTTGAGTAAGACGATATAGTCGCTATGGAGAGAGGTCCTTTTAGACTGTTTCGTGATTTACTGCTTTTAGATGCATTTTGATTTATTGTCTTTAGCAGTTTATTAACTCATTCGCATATTTTCGCAACATCAACTCCTGTGTGGGCGCCCTTGGGCGGGGGGATAGGTTACGGGAATCCCCTTCCGGAGCGGTGAACTTTTGAGCGCAGGAGCTCCCTTGGTCCAAAATTTGATTCATATTAATGTGGTGGTCCCCTTAGGAGATGGAATGGCGTTAAACTTCGAACACTAAAAACAACACAATTACAAACAAACAAACGAGTAGCATTTTGAAGTTTAAACAGGTACGTGGAGGTGTCGATATTATCTATTATGCACCCAGATTATAATCGCTTCATTTTAAAAGGGAATATCCAGAAACCTTCACATATTTAATATAATAGATAAAATAGGTTCAACATTGTGATATACGAATTTCTACAAGAACAATAAAAGCGACAATTACCATTTGCTTCGCTACAATGGGGTATCTCATTCCATTAAAATTGGTCATACGCTCACTCGTGCAAGATGAACATCCCATTTACAGGATAGTTTAATCGGGAGTTCAAAGGTCAAAACTATCTTCCACTACCGACCCCCAATGAATCGTTGCCATGAATATTCGGCATTTAATTTAAGCTTAACGCCAATGTAACATAAGAAAAACTCAGAAGTGGTAATTCGACGATGCAACGAAACGCTATCGATATTAGAAAATGGAAATTATTATTTACAATCATTTATATTACTACGATAAACGATGTGGATTCAAATGACAATCAGCTTCCTCAACGAGCGAGAATTGATTGTGCTCCTGATTGGGGTCTAGAAAACGTTGAAGCAACATGTCATAGTCGAGGATGTTCGTGGAATCCAGCAAATCCAGTAAGTGTTTATAGTGTTGCGAATGAAAATATTCATACGAAAGTGCTAAATGAATATTGCAAATTACTGTATATTACAGTAGTAGTAGATATATAGAAGAATAGCACAGTTACGGTATTGATCTATGCAAAAATTAGCAATTGAAAAACAATAGCGTAAATAAGCAAAACTAATTAATGTCTAAATATAAAAAGAATTTGCACACTCAAAAATGCTAATAGGAAATAATTTCTTTCAAAAGAAATGGATTAGTGAAAATTGTGGAAAAAAAAATTTTTTTTTTTAATTTTCAGGATAATATCGGTATTCCATGGTGTTATTTCCCACCCAATACTGGATATACCGTATCGCAATCGAATGACTCAACTACTGTACTTGAACGGTATTCTGGTAGCCCGCCAAGTCCATTCAGTAAAACTATCGATCGAATTACTATAAAACAAACTAGAAATCGATTCACTCTTAATGTGAGGATTGGCTATGATGGAAGGTAAAGCTCTATGAATTTTAGCTATTCAATTAATAACTTCAATTATTTTTGATCAACATAACCAATCTAATCGTTGCAGTTACGAACCACCCGTATATATGAGGCAACAACCATCGAATTCATTCGAGAATCTTCTTTCTCTTGTCGAAGGAGGCATCATGAATAATATCAACGATAAAATTTACTCATTTTCAATCAAAAGAAATACTGGAATATATTGCAAATATTTACTCACCCACTAATATTTCTCATCTCAATTAAATCGACAACAATAGAAAATTAATCTCTATATAAATAAACAAATAAACAAATAAATTAATTTAAAAAAAAATTTAATAAAAAAAAGCAAATTAATTCCACATTTCAACTCCCATAAACTATGCATATCGTTAATTTTAAAGAGTATTTTTCAACTAGGAGCTCTTTCTCACTATAACTATACACTTTGTAGCCTGAAGTATTCAGCAACACATGTGGAGAAAACAATTTAAAAAACGATGCATCTATATTCCTTTATAGGTGGAATGTTGTTCGCTGAGCAATACGTTCAAATAGCCACACTACTTCCAACCGAAAATGTTTATGGCTTTGGTGAGAATATTCATCCAACGCTAAAAGTAAGCTTCTCTTTCTCAACATAGTGGGCAATCTGCGCTAAAAGAGGGGAAAGACCGGGATGGGGGGAAGGGGAAAAAGGAGGAGTTACGTCTCTTAATGGACTCAGTTTAAGGCATATATATGCCACACAATTTAATCTGCCCACTAACAATATTCACAAAATAAGCAACGTATTCGAAAAACATGACCAAAGCATTCATCTATGCCGTTCACTGGATTCTCTTAGTGTCATTACTTGAAATTCCTTTTACTCTAGAGAGTCCTATCAGATGACTGCCCCCATAGAATAAAGTTGTGCCCAATACATGATATTCCCAAATTAGAATATCCCCCTTCCCAGATTTATAGAAAACAAATTGAGAAGCTTTTAAGAAATTATTTGCAGCATTCCTTTAACAGTTATCAAACATGGGGAATGTTCGCACGTGATCAACCACCAAATTCAGTTGGTACACCAATTGGTCAAAATCTCTACGGAGTGCATCCATTCTATCTTGGTTTCGATAGCAATAACAATGCCTATGGAGTATTCATATTGAATAGTAATGCACAGGTAATTTAATTTTATATAAGCAACAAATTGTTGAGGCGAAATTTCGGTGGCGAATTTTGAAATAAACCAGATTCCTTTTTGAAAAAGGAGTGAAAATTCTCTTATTTTACCTTAATTTCTCTGTCAGATACCGCTCTCTCACTATTGAATTTTACCTTAATTTCTGTCAGTCGATTTCAAGTTCCCCTCTATCGACACAATAAAATCCGCCTAAGAATTGCAATTGAAGGAAGTCACAACTGCTACGGCTCCTCACCTTGTTTATCGAACAATTGGTGGTATCCTCGATATATACTTCTTCCCTGGTCCAAAGCCAGAACAGGTCATGCAGCAGTATCAAATGTTAATCGGTACGCCATTTCTTCCAGCCTATTGGGCGCTTGGATTCCAGGTTAGTCATAAATAATAAGCTCTTATAATAAAACAATTCATCTTGAATTAGGATAGGAAAATTTTCAAATTAGTTTTACGTTAACGATTCAAAAAACCATTACGGTTGGAGATGTCAGATCCATTTATGGCGGATTCTATCTATACAAGCGTTAGTTCATAGAGAAAATGCTTGATTTCAGCTTAGCAGCTATAGCTTCAAGACTTTGATCGATCTACAAATCGCCGTCAATCGTACCATCGAAAATGGCATCCCACTTGATGTTGTGCATGCAGATATCGATTATATGGATCGCTATAAAGATTTCACAATTGGAGAGGTTATCATTCTATTTATAAATATATGTGTTATACTCTGTAAGGAAGAAATCGATGATTATACCTGTGTTATACTTGAATGTGTTATAGTTGAAACGATGACTAGAATATACCCTTAGTCCACAGTATTTAGTTATATACAACGAATATATGAAAGTGCTAAGAATTGTTTCAAGCACTAAATGTCTCTAAATGATTCGTGCTAAAGGATTGGCAACTTAAAATCGACAGAAGCGCATATAACAATGCCTGATCACCATCCTATAAATGTAGAAAGTAATAATGCGCAATTTTCAGGCATGGCTCAGTCTTGGCGATTACACAAAACAGCTGCATGAAAAAGGAATGAGCCTCATACTTATTCTTGATCCTGCAATCCAAGCAGATAGCGATGCTTTTAATCGCTCTCTTCAACAGGTTTGTGGATCATCTATAAACGAAATAAACCATACTTAATGATATGCGATTGGTTTTCACGAGAGAATTTCATCGCCGAGATTCGTTATAGCCAACAATAATCTATGATATAATAATTTAGCTTTATGATATCTTCTTTGAAGGATGCAAGTTTTATCGAATGGCCACAAATAGATCTCATACAAAACGAAGTCAATCAGCTCTACCCGCTTGTTAAAGGAACTAAGGTAACCATTATTTAAATATTATTATTTATTCTAAAATGTGCTTATAGAATCGTTTTAGTGGCCAATGCCTACTTAACACTAAATATTTTAAACGGATGTTGACCTATGTTGATCTATGTTGATCTCTGTCGACAATTCAGATAATGCTTGGAGTGGTTTGGCCTGATCGTCATGTTGCGTTCCCCGATTTTCTCGATCCACTAAATAAAACAACAACATGGTGGATAAACGAAATCAACCAACTACATCGTTCGGTTAGTATTTTCGTTGATTAAAATTGCTCTACAAGTGGAGGATTATCCTCATCGATAGATTTCCTACTTAAAAACATCATTGAGTATTTAGAAGATGACTGTAATGGGTAAGATTTTAGGTGAATTTCGATGGTTTATGGATCGATATGAATGAACCTGCTAATTTCGCCACCAACGAACAAAATCCATGGTATTGGCAACAGAAGCAAATGATTTCCTTAAAATGCCCCCTATCTGGTTCCAACGCCACTCTTGATCTACCACCATATCAAACAATTCGATTCTTTGTGCAGATAGTTAACGAAATGTGATCGATGATAGCATTACTCGATAGATAAAACTGATATTAGCAGTTCCATTGCTTAGCTGTTAAGATTTTTTCTTGATCCCCTCCAGTCAAAAATTTTCACTCAACAAGAAACAGTTGTGCACTATTATAGAAATTTCAGCTTTATTTATTCTAAAAACAATTACGCATATAGCTATAGGTTTCGTTACATAATGTCCAACAATTTTTCATACATTCAAATGAAAACGGCTTTGCGTGTTTTTTTTTTCTAACTTATTTCGTTTGCTATAGAATGTACTATCATCGAAAACGTTATGTATGTTAGCAACGACATCGAGGAATAAACTGAAATTCTACGATACGAAAAATCTCTATGGTCTCTTCGAAGCTATCGCAACACAAATGGCACTCTTTGAAGTAACAGCAAAAAGAGGCGTCGTTATTTCTAGGTTATAACTTTTTTTTATGTTTCTTATTTGCATATTCAAGCAATCGAAACATTTATTGATCAACATCCAAAGTGTTATGCTTTTCGCGCAAATAAAACGTTTATAGATTATAGATGTTCGTAATCGTCTCAGGAATCAACATTACCTAATTTGAGAGTCGCTTATAGGAAGAGTAACCCATAGATTACTTTATAGAAACCATTTTACCTCAATTACTGGAAACAAGATAAAGATTCACCAAAGAGATTCTCGTAATATCGAGATTGCTACTCTTCAGATCGACATTCCCGTCATCTGGTCACTATACAGGCCATTGGCTTGGTGATAACAGAGGTACATGGGAGGATCTACGTTCATCGGTGATCGGAGTGCAAGAATTCAATATATTCGGTATACCGTATGTTGGATCTGACATCTGCGGTTACCAGCCGGGTGTCACTGAAGAGCTTTGTCTTCGATGGCATCAAGTGGGCGCATTCCATCCATTCTCGAGGTAAATGCCCATTAAAGGGTTTCCCTCATTTTGGAGGAATGCAAATATATCGAAATGGCATTCTTAGGATGGTCTTGTGAAGCGTTTTGGCTGACTCAAATATTCTTTTATTTCCAATTTACCCCCTCCCCCCTCCCCCTCTCTCTAATCTTTCCCTCAAGCCACTCATTTCTGGCTTATTTTTATTTGCCTTATTTTTCAGTGTTATTTTTCAGCTGTCTATCTCCCATATTGGTTTCCATAAACTTGAGAAATAAATGAAAATACTATCTGAATGAAATAATCAATCATAGAAGCAGTTGTTTTTTTTTTCTTGCAAAAATAAACGAATTATTTAATCATAATTTTTGCAGAAATCACAACGGTGAACATAATGCACCCCATGATCCAGGAATATGGCCATCAGTTGCAATTGCTACACGTGATGCGCTTCTCTTCAGATATAAATATCTTCCATATTTATTCAGGTTAAACAAATTGTTCTTTATATAATCTTATTATTGCTTTGAATGAGAAATTTAAATATTTGCAATGGCCATATTATAATATTTGCAAAGGATTGCAATAGTCGATAGCTGTACTATTAACACAAAAGGGGGGTTATATTCAGATAGGTATGTGGAATTCACCTTTACGATATATTCGAACAACTGTTACACCTCTACGCTGTCCAAGTCATCAAGTAAAGAAACTGCTACGGCAAAACCGAAGTCAAAACAGCACCCTCATATTTTCAGCCTTCATTTTCGTGCATCATTGAACGGTGGAAGTGTGATCCGACCGGTGTTCTTCGAATTCCCCAACGATACGAAAACATTCGATCTCAGCTATCAATTCATGTGGGGATCGGGATTAATGGTTGTTCCGGCACTCTATCCGGTGAGTATATGTTAAAGAAATTTTTATTTTATTCTTTTACTATATTTAATGTTAATATTCATTTTCTTTACTCTTTTTTCTTGCAGAGTATCAGTAAAGTAAGTGGCTATCTACCGATCGAATGCACATGGTATTCACTGAGAGATGCAGATTACGGTCACCGTATGCCAAGTGGACATCACGAGTTCAGTGCACGTACCGATGAATTACCGCCAATATTTATTAAAGGTAGTATTTACTAGAGGTATAAATTACTCACTTTTGTGCAAAAATTTCCAGCTGACTTAACCGACTAGCTGCACTCACTTATCTTCCATACTACCGATATAAGGTGCAATTATTTAAGGTGGCGCAATTATTCCACGACAGAAACCAAACACAACGACTACTGCATCGAGGAGAAATCCGTTCGAAATCGTGATTGCGTTAAGTAAGTTTCCATTATGAAAGATTCTCAAATATACAACCAAATGATAGCCTTTTTTTCTACTATCAAAGGGGGTTTACCTCGATTCAACGATCATATTTACCCACGTAGACTTCACCCCCCTCTTCTACGACTCTTAAGAAAAATGTATTCAAGTTTAATTCGTTCGTTACCGACTATCACAACGTTCGCCCATTTCAATTCCATCAAATATATTCCTTTTTATATCTTTAGAACTAAATATACGAATATTATGACGATTTATTTAGATGCAAATGAGAGCTCTGCATTTGGTGAACTATTTTGGGATGATGGATATTCGATCGTTCCAAACAACAATTTTACGCTTCACAGCTATAATTATTGGCATTTTTCTCTCTCTCACAACAATATCCTCAATTCGACAACAATCTTCAATATCCTCAGAAAGAAGTTTAATGTAAGCAAATGACGTCATTTTATTTTACAATGAACTGACTGAAGTATATGAAGAACTATAGAATCTATCGTTGTATTTCGTTTTTGAATTATAGCTGATTGAAGTTTATCAGTAAACTGAATGAGCGAATAAATCACTTCGAAATGTGATTAGCTAATAAACCCATTTCCTATTCGAGGAATTCCCAGCAATTCTACTTTCGTGTTGGGACGTTTTTTGAAATTTTCTCTTCAGATGGAGGCATTTTGTAAATTTTTGGATTTATAATGAAACATCTTCTGAATTGATAAATTAAACTGAGGTGCTACCTAAACTTTTTAGTTCGAGCTTCAGGAAATCTCTGAATTTTCGGAGTAAGAGGAAGTTCCATTAGTCGTATCATAAATTAACGCAAGTCTGCTTTTTTATTAGTACCATTGCCGTTTAGTTTTAAATGTTTTTAACATGTTCCAGGATACAATAAAAATACCAACGTTAGATCTGATCGACATATTTGGCTATGATATAACACCAAACTTTTCAACGTTTGAAATACGACAAGATGGCATACCTACCACATCGACGACTATTGATAAGAGTAAATGGCACTACAATAACGAAACTAAAGTACTTCACATGGAAGTGGAGCATTTTATCGATCTCAAAGGAGCTGAACTTATTCAACTCGTTTGGAAAAACACATTGTGAGTCATGCAGAGTATTACTGTGGTCGGAATTGTTGTCAACACAATTGGCAACTCGAATTTCCGTTAAAAAAAACAATGAATTTTGGAAAACAAAGTACATTGGCGATAATAAGCAAAGGCAATATACTTAATTCACTCAAACTTCTATCACTATCTACTTTTGAATGAGGCAAACGCAATCTATATTCACCACTTCGATATAGACGGATGCAACACCCTTGCAGATACACACCGGAGCTGGAACCGACTACGACCACGACTTATACAGCAACTACGACGGACACAACTTCGGCGACAACAACAACTGAGCCAACAACGACGACAGCAATAACAACTGCACCGCCTACGACGACGACGACAGCAATACCTACGACAAGTCCAATGACTACAACAACTGAGCCAGCAATGGCGTCTCCAACGACGACTTCTGAGACAAC
Organism: Baylisascaris schroederi; assembly: GCA_006503575.1. Lineage (NCBI taxonomy): Eukaryota > Metazoa > Nematoda > Chromadorea > Rhabditida > Ascarididae > Baylisascaris > Baylisascaris schroederi. The sequence continues at coordinate 85,063 of QEWY01000838.1, read as the reverse complement.
AAGTACCACATCCATAACGACGACTACAACACCAGGGACAGAAAACCCGACTTCTGTCGCAACGGAAATGCCCTCCCTTCAATCGTCCCCAAAAACGTCCACTGCCCACAAGCTATCAGTGACTCACACAATATTGCTTAATTATGTTTCACTACTATTCTTCTGGAACCTATTGCTTTAACCTTGTGTTTTATGCATTTTTTGCAACATCGACTAAAGCAAAGATATGTGTATGCCCCTATCTGTCTGATAATTTGGCCTTATCAAATGTCTAGGTGAGAGTTAAGAAAAATTTAGGGGATATAATATACCCCATAGGAAATGTTGGTATCATCTTTCAAATTGAACGACGGAATTTCTAAAGCAATTAAACGCATATAATATTCGCGACGAATAAGATATTCTTTACGATTAATTCGATTATATATTAGATCAAACCACATCTAACAATCAAAAAATCCCAAAAAAGAGAAAAACGAATTATTCGTCGAAAATAATTAGCAATTATTAAAATCATTTAATCTATAATTAGCGTTATTTTATTTGTTTTGTAAATTTTGAGTAATTTATAATAATAATGAGATTTTCTGAGGAATATTATAAGAAAATTTTATAATTTCATATATCTTCCATTGTATCATAGAAATAGTAAGCAATAACGTGAATGCAATCATTCGATGGCTTCTTCTTCAGTTAATATGTGGCTCTCACTTAATATATATCTGCTTCTACATAGAAAGTTGAGGCCATACAACCAAGTTTATTTCTGAGTACATCTAAACTCCGGCGTTAGTGAACGCATCTTGATGTGCTTTCCCACTTATCCAATATCCATAAAATGTAAATCCGAAAACTTATTCCAAACCTATGTAAACGCAGATAATTGATCAGATTACTGTAAAGTAATCATACGGTAATTAGGTCATCGCACAAAAAGGGCTTCAAACCTTCAAATCTGCTCCGGCTCTTCCCATAACTTTAGCTAGCAAAAGTGCTCTCGACTTTTAGGCTATATGTCATGATATGACCACTCCAGAATAGCGACAGTAAATCGTTTGGAAATTCATCAATAGGTGAAGACAGAATTGACTGAAACGACCAGTGCCAGCAGTTGCTCTACAGTATATCTGAACACAACCGTATAGCCAACCTCATTATCGGGGTTATGGATTATTCAACCAACCCTCTATGTTCCATCACAACACAATCCCCCCCCCCCTTCTCCCTGTATTGACTGACTGCTGGGGGGAATTGCCCGGCAGTCAATATAACCTGAAGGTCGTAAAACTCAACCGGCCTGTCAACTCGTTGATCGTCGCATCCACCTCCGTCGACGCAACGAATTTCTTTCATCGTTTCAGCTCACTCTCGAAAAACTGCTTCGTTCTCGCCTTTTCCGAACGTTCGTCCTTACCCAAACCTCAAAGTTGGGTAATTAAACCTCTTGCACTTTATTCGATGTGTACGACGTAACGAACAACACAATCGCAGTTGAACCGCACAAAACAACAAAACATGACAACATTGCAACAAGACAGAATACCACATCAACATCGATACTACAAGCATGCTAACTCTTTTGTGAGTTCACAACACGTTAAAATAACCTAACTTCTCTCAACCGAAAGCCTCTCACTCCATGGAATCCTCACGACAGTCTCCTACATAATAAAGCCCCACCCTAACCGAAGCAATACAAGATTCGATCATCCATTACAGTGATAACCTACCAACAGCATGAATAAAAATTAAAAAAACAAACAAACAAACACGCAAATAAAACGTCAATTCACAATAATGTGAAAAATTCACGCCGCAAGCAAGCAATTACGGCAATCGCACAACTCGAAGGAACGACTCTTTCTAAACCTATTGCACTCCGCTTTCATAGGGATCTGAAGGTTGTATTTCGGCTAACATTGAGGAGAGCGGCATCATATCCCAGATGTTTTCTTCTTTATAAAAGCTGCTCAACCGATGCGTTTTTGCCCTCTGTTTTTTTCGTATGCCTTAGGTCTCCTTTTAATGTTTACGTCAATAAATTCTAAATTTACTATTCGATTCTCAAAAAAACTCCAATTATATTCGTGAATAGTCGCGAAACCCCCCCCCCCCCCCCACACAGCAAATATGCTTATAGGTGCTGAGCATAACTTGAACCTAGACCTGCCAAGATATATAGGTTATTATATATCATCGAATTCGGCTTTCCAATTCATTTAGAAGAAACTATTCCATGGAAGAAGAAAACGCCATTTGAGTTTTATTAAAGCACATCCGTTAGATATAAGCAATTTCAATAATATACAATAGAAAATGACATCATCCTATATTATTGCTTAACGAATCAATGTCAACGCCTTGTAAGACAAACTTTATCGACTTTATCGGCTAACTCCTCCACAACGTTTTTCGTTATTTCTCGTGCCAACCTATAAATATGTGAATATTCGATGCACAACTATATGAATTTCATTTTAAAAAAAAAATAAAAACAGATGCAATATACATAAAAATATTTTTTTAACTAATTATTTAGCATCATTGATAAAAATTCCATTTATGAAGTGCTACAACCTATTACAAGTAAATCCTGCTGAGACAATCAAATATAACGACATACTTCTGTAATAATCGCTCAAATCAAGCTATTAAACCACTACAATTTAATTAGTAATTTTCTATTTATTCTAATGTAGATTAGAGAAGAAAACTGCCAACTTCTAATCCTAAGAAATTATAAAAAAATTCAAACAAATTTCATTATGCTCAACAAGTAATACAACACAACTCCTAAATAACAGTCGTATAAAAATATAGAAGCTTACGATCATTCATTACCTTAATGCCGCCCTTCCTTGTTCATCGGCCATTAATGAGTTCCTTAAGGAGAGTTCATTGTTGAGCAATTTTGACCATTTTTGTCCGATCTCCGAGGTTGTATGACTTGTTCGCATTGATGAAGCTTGCACCGGATTACGCCGTATAGAAACGGCGCTTCGTGGACGCTGCACATTACGTAAAGCCAAACGTTTCTCCTAATAATATTTCCAACTTATTCAACAATATTTCAAACTTACTCCAACTTACTTCCCTACAATACCTCGAACTTTCTAACGCAAAGCTATACTTTTTCCCAATTTTTTGGGCAATTCTAAATGAATATAATTAACCCCGGAGTTGATCGATCCATCAGAAAAGTAATAAAGGTATCTCTAGTGTCAGTAGATCACTGCGGTAGAGACAGACCACATACATATGCATGTGAAGTAGTAACTCATAAAAACAAGAAAAAAAGCTGACAGCCGCAATTTCAATTAGAAAAGCTGACAGCCGCAACTTAAACCCATACCTGAAGATCTCTAGGTAACAAATAGCCTGAAGATTTTGAATTCAAATTCGATTGCTGACGAAATGTTACCGCAGAACGAGTACGTATAGGTGTTCTTTGACGGAAATTCGTTTTTTCTTGTTTTTCTTTCTTTCTCGTTTCCGTCATCGCTTCTTGATGCGATAATACCATCTAAAAATCGAGAAAATAAATTAATTATATATCGTCAAACAAAACCTCTTCTCAATGTTTCGCTTTCTTATTTCGCCCAATCTTTCCCAACTAAGTTTCATAATTCTAGCTCCAATTAAGATGCTATAATCCTTTAAATTTGAACAACAGGATAGATAAACCATAGATAAGTACAGATATAAAATCGTTATAACAAACTCATATAAACCTCGACAATAAATACAAAAGCTTGACCAACATATACATATTTTTAATTTCACTTATGCGAACAAACAATTTCATAAATCATCAACAACTAAAAAATTATAATCAACTAATAAAATATTTACAATCATAAATTCACACTTTGAATGATCTGATCGATCGCTCAAATCTCTTACCAAATAATCGTTTTTCTATGATCTCGATTGGTTTAAAATGAAAACCCAATTAAAAAATGTATTTAAATGCCTTTAAATCGAATTCCGGTAACGTAGATTATTTAGGATGGAAAACACATCAAAATTTATAGCTCCAGCTTCAGTTTCATAAAAAGGTAGAATTATCGAACTGATAGACAGACATATATATCTCAAAATTACAGACAAACATAAAAACAACATTCTTTGCACCACCTGGTGCCAAACGTGATGCCAAACAAAAATTGCTTACATAAATCGTCTTTCCCTTACCAGGGGAAACCCTATAGCAACAAAACGTTATTTCTATAGCCCTATAGCAACAAATGTAGGAATGGAACTTTCATATGAAACCAAACATTTGAAATCTATATGAGGTAGTTTACTCACTTTCTTTCCGCTCTCTAATCTTTAGTGAGATGATTCTCTGCAAACAACAACTCAAGCTAGCAATGCTGCTTTTGCTATGAGAAAGCCGATACCAGAAAAGGAAAGAAGTGAGGAAGGGGTGGGCAAAGGGAGAAAAAATTAGTGGTTTCATGAAAAATTATAAATCATTATAATCGACCAATAAAGTCACTAAGATATCGAAGCAAATAAAAGCAAATAGCAGGATCAACCCTGTCGAAGCTCTATTGTTCATCAACTATCCCATAATTGATCTAATATTAAAAATGGCACAAATCAAACCTGATTCAGGCGATGTACAACAACGAAATAAAAATCATCAATTGAGTTTCGTAGATGAATGAAATAATCCGCTGATTTTTTCTCATAAATTGAGCAAAATTCTTCGAATCGATAGAGAATATCGCATAATGAACTCGCAAAGAAGGCACAATTTGCTATTTGAAATGGCCTAAAATATTTTTTGTTAATATTGCGGTGCGAATTTAAATTTGCATAAGCATTTAAGACGTTAGATGATCTTGCTAAGTGCTGATCGCTGATCTGTGAGTGACAGAGTGTGACAAGAACTATTTCCAGACGAACAATTTACTTAACTAATTAATTAATTAATTAATTAAGTGAAAATGTAAACATTAATATGAAGAAATATCTAAACGGAACGTTAAAAAAATAAAATACAAAGTTACATTATTCAAGAAGAGCGTTTGAAGTAGGCAATTTGCTAGATAAAGAGCTCTTAACAGTTCAGTTTTGATCACATATGTCACTGATCGGTTTTTTTCGCTCTCAGCTGCCGCCTCATTAAGCAATCAGCTTCGATAGCATTTCGAAAGAGATCACTGTGTACGGATTTATATGCTATTGAAGGCTGTAGTTTCTATATTTGCTATAATAGATTATTATGAATGAAATTCCATTCGTATCAATTAAAAACACTGATCACTTAAGAAGATAAGCAGAATCAATGTGAACGCGAAGGATATTCCATCACACCCATTTTCCTTTCTTGATATAATCAACCGATCCACACAGTTGCTTTCCCTATTTTCATAGCACCAAATTAAACTTACCTGCAAATAATCTTAATTGTTACCTGTGCATTAAATGGACCATTATTTGAGGCTATAACATCGATAATAATAGCCATTGCCGATTAACTTACAATACAGATATGCAATAGCTTAGTTTATTCGAAACATCACGCTGTGCAATCGAAAAGAAATGCGAATGAGAAAAACGAAAAGTTCCCAATTTTGTAACTTCGAAACTAAGGGCAGCCTTCCTGAGGCGAAGATTCCATAGAGGTATAGGTGGTCTCATTCGTTTTATCTACCTCTTTCTTCATATAAACAAAGATATGGCATTGAGACATGTTGAAAAAACATATATAAAAGCGGTAAAACAGCATCATAACCCCCCCCCCCCCCCCCCCCCCCCCCCCCCCACCCGCTACGATTCAGATCCTTCATTCCCTCCCCACCAAGAGGTTGAAAACTATCACGAGTGTCCTTGACTATAAACGTTGCCATGAAAAATCCAGAAAATCATAAATTTTTCATCCGTAAGTAGTTCCTGTAAGATGTTCCTCCGGGTAAAAATATCGTGGCAACATTAAAAAAGTAAAACAACTTATAGTTGGAAGAAAATTCTCTATGCTTTAAAGTTTACTTGCAATAAAAAAGGTAAAAATTTTAAAAACTGGTGTCTCCTCGATTATATATCTGATGTTAGAATCTGGGAACAATGTAAATTCCTCTAATCTGTCCCAACATTATTGAATGCAAGTTGGTTTCATGCAGCACCGCATTCCCTCCTCAATTCAGCTCTAAGCCTTACTCCTCTCTCATCTCCCCCTTCATATACCCAATCCCTTTGCCTTAAAAATGGCAAAAAGAGAGTAATACCGCTTCGAAGGAATGTCTCCGTGATTGAATCGATTAGACGCTTCAGCGAATCAACGTTACTTGCAATAATCTCGCCACGAACACTTAATGTCCTATCTTCACGAATCTGATGCACGTTGGAATGGATTCGATCATCCGGTATCTCCATACCGGATGCTTCACGCATAATATGCTCGACCACCGCATCGACGAGATACTTTTGAAAATTACGATCCGTTAGAAGCACACCGAGCATATCTTCGGCTAGTGTTTCCGGTTTCACCGATGGGGGATCACGTTGAGTGCCAACCATCGTGCTGAATAAATGTCAGCTTGCAGAACGCATTTTTAATTTATAAACTTAATCGTAGCAATATCATTGGTATCGAGCATTTCCTTATAAACATATTCATACTTCAACGAGAATGAAGAACTAATATAAAGAATTTATAAAGAATTTTGCATAACATTAAACTTTTAATAATGAATATGCAAATTAATAAAAAAATAAATGAATATGCCAATTAATAAAAGAAATAAATATGCAGATTAATAAAAAAAATTAACGAATATGCAAATTAATAAAAAAATAAAGTTCAATTAAATAAAGCATTTTCTGAAATAAATATCCAGCAAAAATCCCAATGAATTTTCTAAAATATATATTAATTTTTACTAATGCATTTTCCCAAAAAAAAAAAAAAAATCAGTGAAAATAACTGCAAAAAAACTAAAGAAAAAACGCATCGATTTTAGTAACCAACCTATACGTCTATAAATATTTCAACACCTTCGCTAGTACCTCATCGTATGCCACACTAAACAATACGCCTCTATAGGCACTAATAAAGCGATTATGCACTTTTATCAGCTTTTTTTCCTTTTCTCCATCATTCGCGTGCTCTTTTTCGTTTCTTTGTTTTCCTGGACTCTCTTCAAAGTGCAATATATTTCGCATTTATCTAGCAACGAACAATGTTTTAGGCGGGTCGATTAAATGCACGTTGCATTGACGACGCGTATGTCATCTATTCACCTTTCTCGGTTTCGTTAATTATTTATGCCCCGGGGCTATTATTTGGGATTGGTGGCTTCTAGCAGTTCCACATCGATTGAATTATCTTAAATAGGGGGAGTGAGCGGAGGGGGGGGGGAGGTATTTCGCAATACTATCATACCATCCTATAATTCTTGAATGAAATACTAGATTAAATTCCCTAAACAATAAGGTTTTCCATCATAGTAAATAAAAACAAAGTTTCTGAAGAGATAATTCCCCATTTTATAATGTGGGTATTTCCTTTGGATCGTCTCTTTATTTGAATAACGTTTCGTTTCACACCTCAAGTGCATATATTTACTAACCTTCTTAAATACCTGTGGGNGGTACAACATTTGCTAAAAATTTAGAAATGTTTTTATGTTTTCAAGTGCATCTAGGAAGTGGTATTGCATCAATAATTGCAGGCATATTCGAGAAAAGCAGCTAGATATTGATGGTCAGTGTCTTAGAGAACAAATTACTAATCACTCATCAAAGGTAGATTCCATTGAAATTCAAGAGTTGTTCCCATAAACAGAAGCATATCTATGATAGCAAAACAATAGAACCATTTTCATACTGAATTTCAATAATAGCCTATATACCTATACTATTACTTTTGTTATCATAGCACATTCCTTTGTTAAACCTATTACTCGCAATATTTCTTGAAATATGCTTTGTTATTATAACACAACTGTGCTATAAAATAAGCAGAAATATTAATTAGTCGAATATTTGGACGGCAAATCTAAAGACTTGAAAGAAACGTATATGTCTTGGATAGATCACTCCAGTTATGGGACGGGGTGCTCGCTTTATAAATCTCAGCCCTTAGGTTCTTTTTTTTTTTTTTAAATCGTTTTAGATTTTAATTTGCATTCACTTTTGATTAGTTTATCGTGGATAATGATGGATCGAGGAATATCGTAATCATTTTAGCATAGGATCTACAGTAATTTATGTCTGATCTAATCATTACAGTAATTTACCACCGAATTTCGATTAATTTTCAATTGAACAAGGAGGAACGTCTAATCACCGAATGATTTACAGTGAGAGTTGCGAACGTGAAGAGGATTTATGGAAATAAGCCAACTGAAATGAAGCGGAAAACTACAGAGAGAACAAATGAAACGAGATATTTCCTGTGCAAGTTTCACTTTTCATTGATGTTACGGTAAAATTTATTTTTGTGACCGTAATCAACCAAAATAATTTTTCGTCGAAAACGGAAAATTTATTCGGCCGATTCTACCGACTTCGCCGGAAATTCATTCGATCGATATTACCGTATTTCGGTTTTGATTTTTCCGGTTTCAACCGAAATACGGTGCAATCAATCCCATTCGATGTGAGAATTGATCGGATAAATTCTATTAAGATATGCAAATAAATTTGCATAAGAATATGACGACTGATCTCTCGATCACTGACATCCTTTACGACAGAAGTAAACTTCTTATCTCACATGAAGTGGAAACGTATCATAAATTCACCTCAACATCAGACAACAAAATCGAAGATACTGTAATACCGTAACAAATACCGTAACAAAGCAAGAGAGCAATAAACAAAACAAAGATATAACGTTACAATCGAAAATCCACAAGTACATTATAAAAAAAATATCATTCTATCATTCTTTTCTTAAAAATTAGAAAAAAAAACTTTTTCTTAAGTAGGAAAAAATAATAAGCTACAAGACTACCGTACGTAGATCGACTGTCTCTGGTACTTCAACTACAGTATCCATAAACATACCGTTTTCAAAATAAAAATTTCTCAATGAGGGAACTCTGAAACTTTCCGCACTCAGATGGTTGCGACTTATTCAACAATACTCAATTCTCATCTTCATACATCCTAAATAAGAATACACTGGGGAAAGTTCTCGAAAATTGCAGTCATAACTGAAATTACAAAGAACCATTCCCCAAAATTCTGGTGCATTACCCTCAATATTACTTCCAGAATTCCAAAACGGGTATTGGAACTCAAAAGGTATTAGAATTGCAAGACTCCGGAGCCATAACGAGAATCCCGTTGACATCACTGGAACTCAAAAGCTATGGGAATTGCAAGACTCCGGAGCCGTAACAGGAATCCCGTTGAATCCTAATTCCCGGACAGAAATGTGAAAAAAAAAAGCAAACAAGAATGACGAATAATCAAACAAACAGCCATAAGTGTTGAATAATTTTCAGCAAAAAAATCGACCGGGAAAAAAGCATTTTTTGGAACAATATAACTAACTTTTTCCATAATTTTCCTTCAAATCTATTAAAATCTAATAAAAACTTGGAAAACACTTAGAAAGTAAAAACTTTGGAAAAAAAACGCTCAAAAATCTATATAAAATAAAAATTTCTTCTTCATATTTTTTAGCTATTCATTTGTTAATGCCTTCTTCTCCATTGTTTCGGTTATCATTTGTGGAAATGGCAATAATTCCTCATAGGTGACTTTCATAGCTACACCTTCTGGAATATTCCTCTCTACGTATTCCAGAAAAGTGCTTGCCGTACTTCCGGTGACGTCATTAATCGTCATACATCTAATATGCGTACGCGTCTCGTAGTGCAGCTTGTATTTTTTGTGCACGAATTTCGAACGCAATAGTGGTTGAATCCATCGTACGTAAGGGAAAACCTTGATTGGGCTACATTCGATCGATAAGTGATGGCATGCTGTCTGAAATAGTAGGTGTTCAAAATATCGTACATTCAAAATAGAACCCCCGGGGTTATAAATTTTTTCTAAATAATGCTTAATTTTACTTGTTGAGGTGGAAGAACTGAAGATGGGAGCTTATTGTTGATGGTACTAGTAACGCTTGTTTTCTGGAATAAATTCGAGCTGAACAGGCCATAGAGCAAAGGATGTAGATCAATTTTAAAAGAAAGTGAATAAACGGAATGATTGACGCATATGAAATACACAATAACTCTTTCCAAGCTTACAGAGAACACACCCGCTTCAGACTGAAGTAATATAATACCGGCGAACTCGTTTAATTACAGTAAGCACTTGAATAAGAGCCCATGGGCTTATGTGATGCATAATTTTCTAGAGATCTATTTAACTTTAACAGTGAATGAGTAGCGATTGCATAGAAATCTATATGCTTCTCGAATAAGCTTTCACATAAAAGATGGGTTAATATTAGAGCGAATACGATATCCACATTGTTCCAACAATAGTGGAAAAGGTGGGTTAATATTAGAGCGAATACGATATCCACATTGTTCCAACAATAGTGGAAAAGGTGGGTTAATATTAGAGCGAATACGATATCCACATTGTTCCAACAATAGTGGAAAAGGTGGGTTAATATTAGAGCGAATACGATATCCACATTGTTCCAACAANAGAAGGAGGGGAGGGAGGAAGAAACGCGGTACCTTCACCGTAGCAGTGATGATAAATGGCTATCGTCTATGAACTCTTATACTATTTTAGGCTAACATCATTCATATTCGCTGGTGATATTATACAATGCTCTTCCCTTCCCTTGCAAGCAAATTAAATCCTGAAAATCACCTATCATCCTTACTATTACTACAAAATTACCTATTATAATTTGACCAGTTATTAATCGAGTAAATACTCATCACGTATCCCCACTTTATTGCAATGTTCACTGGGGTAATCACCGATTCCAAATTTCAAATAAATAAAGTAATTAAATAATAAAACAATGAATATACCTATTTAAGGGCGCTCCACGCACGCATGTCAAAGCGCTAGTACTCATTGATATCCATTGTGATCCGAGGGGATCGGTGATACGAGGCAGAAGGTGACACAGCCATGCCAACATTTCTAAATAGTGTTCAAAATAAATAATAAACAAAGCAAGGGTATGTTTAGAACGTCATAAAGTTATGCTCACCTATAACAAACTGAAATAGCCGGAGCCTGATCTCGAGCCGGAGTGCTCAAAACCTATAGCACTCCGAGCTACTACACGAACCCTAGCATCGAGAACAAGTTCTTTCATAGATGCATAAGTGCCACATCACAACTGTCTTCAAATGTATAGGCCAACAAACCAAACATTTCATAAACTTTAGTTAGCGCTGAACTGAATAGGTCGGAGTCCGCCCCAAGTCAAAGATAAAGTACGAGCTTAGATAAAAGTCAAAGAACTCCAAACGCTGAAGTCCGTACCATGAAAGAAGCTACCACCAGATGGGTGGCTGAGGGAGCTGAGGTTTATACCATACCAGGAATCGCTAAAAGATGAACGGTTTAGCCGGTTGAGGTTCACTCCTGCTAGAAATTACCAATTTTTTTTTCCTGATCGGGTAAATATAACCGATTGTCCACAATCATGAAACGCACAGGTCGTTGCTTAGTGAGATAACAACGTTCGATGTTTTGCGACAATTTAATTCGACTCGAACCGGAAACTCCAACCGGATCGCTTTATTTTTAATTGCTTTGATTTGATCTTATTTTCCGGTACTACAGGTCATCGTTTAATTGTCAGAGTACTATTTACTTGTGTGCTAGGTTGAGTCATAAACTATTAAACCAAACACATCACGGCGGATGCTGTTGTTCAAAGCAATTGAACAACTTCACTTGGGTTATTTAGTTGTTGCAACCAACACTAGGTGAATGCCCCCTGAATCTGCCCGCTGAATATTTTATCCTTACAGGATATAAACTGGATAATACAGAAGCGAGTGGATATCCGACAATCATGGAAGGATTTAACGAAGCATTCCCCTTCGAGCCCATTCCCTTCTCCTTCCGCTTTCCTTAATCTAATACCTTCAGCGATAAAAACAATAAGTAAGAAATAACCCAATGATGCAATCACGATGTAAAATGGAAATAAATACAACGTTTGTCGACGATTTTATTTATTTTTATTTCCTCAAAAATGTCGACAGCCGGAAAACCTTGCATATGGATTATCACTTCCCAGTTGTATGTTATTCATCACGACTCCGTCGATCCAGATGTTTTTAGAAAAATTTTATTATGCTAAGATCGAATAATATATAAATAACAAACGCCCTGCCCTATTTAAATCCATATTTCCTGGACTTCCGGTGGAAACCCTCCTGGACTGCAATCAGAATTGAAAACTTTTAGAAAAAAATCCCACAGCATTTTAATAATTGCTATCATTCAACTATTGCAATAAATTTTCATTCTCCTCAAAAATATTCTATGATGGTATTTCTTTTTTTAAAATAATAATTAACATAATTCCCCTCCTTTAATGACGATGATAGCTAAAATCTTTTCAGAATATCCTAGCAATGCAATTAGTGACTAAATAATTCAACATTCCTAAATTTTTTTTTTTTACTAGAACTTATTTCATTTATTTATTTTTTATTAGAACTCGGTATTTACCCGATAGCTCCCAGTTTACAGTACTACCGAATGACAACAAACGATATACGACACCGTCGACTCCAACTAATGCAATTCTTTAAGTAGCATCACTCAAAACACTACCATCCCCCATCGACCTCACAACCTCATACCTTCACAAATACCTTCGACGCTTAAAGAATTCTACTGGTTCGTTGCGACATGCCTCTGAATGTCTAATATCTGAAGTAATCCAATATATGGTTAAGATAAAACATAGTATGCATCCACCAAGTTCGACTGATACAGGCAATAAAGCCTCGATGAAACTCGAAATATCTGCTAACAAATGAAAATGATGCAAGGCGAGAATAAAAATATCCCTTATTTAATGAAAGAAAAAACGTAAAAATTTAAAAATATAAAAAGCGATAGCATCAAGAAAAAATTAATTCATCATTCGAAGGGGAAGCAAATAGAATCTTTGATATGAAAGTTTAAAAAAAAAAGGAGTTATCAATGGAAAAAAACTCTAAATAAACACAAATACAAAAAAAAAAAAAATCGAGGAGTATCGAATGCAACAGAATGGATTCGATGAAAAATTCAATGGTATCAATCCATCATCACCACCATCAAAACCAGTACAGCTTCCATATTTCAACACCAATAAACCTGCAGTAAAGGATACCCCCAACCGAATACAATATGCAAAAAAGTAGAACCCCACAAATGTTTAGGATTCGAGTTCAACCCGACTGGTCGATGATGGTTGAGAATGAATCTAGACCACACAGATCGAGTCGGGGCTAACCATTGATAAACTCAATGATCGGATCGCGATCGGGTTCAACTCACCCCAAACGATCACCGATTAAATTCACTTCCGATATCGATATCAACCAAATTGAACGCATATTCAAATATGTATGCTTATCAATGAGCATATGATAAAACGTCTACTATGAAAGCCATATCCGAAAATAAAGGAATACCCATCCTCAATATATATGGACCACCAACATCAAGCTATCTACTTAGCTACTACTCCTACCCCTCACACTTCGCCACCTATCGTAGATTTTCCCATTTCTTGATGTTGAATTAAACTAAAGGTACACACTGAAATCGCAGGTAATCGGGTATACCTCGTATTGAGCAATCACGTGTTCTAATATCGATTGGTTTACTCAGTCGCTTAGATGGGTAAGCGCAAGGCAAGACAGCAAACACTTAAGGACAACCGCCACCTCTGGGAAGCAGAGAGGGGGGGGGGGGGGATGAGAGGAAAGAAGGAGTAAAAGGGGAAGTGGANCCCCCCCCCCCCCCCCCCTCCAAATACAAAAAACCCCGGAATAGTAAATAAATTGACCAATTCGACAGTACTTATCACTTCTACAGCTAATTATTCTGCACTACTGGTCAAGTTTTGTTCAGTGGTACCAACTTAAGCCATCAATAAGCAAGAGGAAAACCTAGAAAATGGAACCTCTAAAATTCACAACTTCCATAAGGTTAGAAGATATGAAGTGTAAGCAAGCAGTAAGATTAGAAAACCATCCAGTTTTACATGGACGATGATTGCAATTAATTCTAGAAGGGATACAACGAAGTTCTAGGTGGAAATCAGTAGTACTACCTCTTTAGATGCATAGTTTCTATATACCTTAAGCGACCAAACTCGTTGCAAGTTCCACTTCCCAGGATGGTGACCGGAATAAACACCAACAAATTTTAGTTGATATCTGATCGGCTTCTAGGTACACATCTGCCAGTTGGCTGGAAGTAAGGAATACCAACAAACTTTAACTACCCCTAAAACTCGGGAAACACCATCATACGTATATTTCTCGGCCAAATACAACCTTGGAAGATGATAGATGAGCGGGTGAACATCGTTATGTGGTAACAATCAAAAAAAAAAATGCCATCAATCGCTAGATACAAAAACAAATGAAAAAAATAAAAACGAAAAAAAAACGGGCTTGTGATTCAAATAAAATAAACAACTACCAATTAAGCAACAAATAATTGAAATACTTCATACTATGCTAATCACCCTCGAAGCGTAATAGATAATAAGGAATAAAAACGAAACGAAAATCCAAAAAAAAAAAAACTCCACAAGCATCGCATGTTTGACGCTTTCTTCGAACTAAGATACTAAAGATTTCTGAAGAACTTCACTACCGTTTGAGCGAAAACAACGACTATCAAATTGCCAACTTTGTGATCGTTTTGCTCGAACTTTTAAAAATTTTAAAAATTTTCTTTAAAGTTACTAAATATGAATTTGTATGTGTGGTGGTATCCTCCATCCTCCATCCATAATGTCAACGCACTCTATAAATATTCTGTAGTGAAGTTCGTGGAATATTTACTATCGCCCAGATATAACAAACCAATGTCAAGAAAAGATATATGTTTAATCAATGCGCGCATCGACGAACGCCAATTCACTGCATCTGCATCGCTTCAGCACGTCGCCGACTCGGTGGAACATATGCATTTGGATTCTTCGGCAAAGAAGGTTGTGATGGTGGAATCGGATTTGGTGCACCTCCGGAAGTAACCTGAAACCAAACAATACCGGTAGAATTGGAAGCTCACCGGTTGCAAAGATCCGGTTATCAAACACAACTCACAACAAGTCAATTTATTCATAATCAATGACTTTATTAGCAAAGGTGATGAGGGTTGGGGCTTGATCGCTAACCTTAATGATGTATCTATGCGTTCACAAGCCCACAAGCCCATTTTCTCTCTCTCTCTAGTGCATTGCAAATTACAATCAAAAACAAATTCCAAAACTGTTGAAGCACTTTTCTACCACATGCGTTGCTTCAGAACACACCAATAACGTTTGTGGCCAGAAATTTAGCACTAAATTTTGAAGTTAAACCCAGAAATACTTCCAAAAGAAATGCCCACATAGACGATTACTACTTCAATGTCCACAAATGAACGTCTTCTTATATCTTTTGCTTTACTCTCATTGTTGCAACTATGGGATATACTATCCTTATTTTATTTCCCACATAAAATGCCTAGGACTCTGGGAAATACAATCCCTATCTTCTTTCCCACATCAAGCGTCCAGAATTCTGGGAAATACAATCCCTATCTTCTTTCCCACATCAAGCGTCCAGAATTCTGGGAAATACAATCCCTATGTTATTTCCCACATAAAATGCCCAGGATTCTGGGAAATATAATCTCCTTCTTATTTCCCACGTAAACTGCCCAGGATTCCCTCTCTTCATCTGGCATATGATACACCAAACAGCCTCTTAGATGTAGCTAGACATAAAGACATAAACAGCAAAAGAATTGGATTCCACCTTATCCCATTCAAACATTAGCAACTAACCTGTTTAACGGCAGAAAAAAGGGCAGCTCTATCGGTGTTGGATGAAATTGGTGCACCACCCCTTTGCCATGCACTGCTGCTTTGTCCCATTCCTCCACGTTGGCCCCATGCACTTGGTGCTTCTCTCTCAGATGTAACTGTTGTAAAGCCATCATTCTTCCTATAATTCGATACAATAAAATACAGTAATAAATTTTATATAACAACCACATAACTGCTAAGAAAAGAACATCAACAGTATCGTTGATATTTCACTGGAATCGGGATCGACTCTAATTTAAATACCGCAATTATAAAACGAACAAGAAACCTAAAAGCATTGATATGTACCTTAGATGGAAATCATTATTATGACTTCGCAAAGAGAGAAAACCCCCAAGATCCGAGATGGGAAGGATGACACAACTCAAATTTAAAAAAAAAAGGATCATTATAAAACAGAAATGATTTGTATAAATGCCAATCCCCTTAGGGCAACACTACTATTTCCATACCTATGTTGCTTCTATATGACGCGTTACTAAGCGAAATAATTTTCCAATTCGCACAAAATTTATGCCCTTTACTACTAAGTAATCAATCAGTAATGCATACAATAGCCATAATTCATGTGTCATCATAAAATGAAATCTCACCTCTTTTTTTCATCGTCTTTTTTAAGTTTTTCTATTTTTTCCGCATCTGCAAACGTTGGGAACATCTCTTGATCCGCTATATTCGGTGCTGCACCACCTCGCATAGCATTCTGAGCGGCAAGTTGATGACGCGGCCTCCAGATGGCTGGTTTTGGAGGCGCTATTACAGTCGTCTCTTCCACTTCTTTCGTCTGAAATTGTACCGTATTGAAAAATAAACCTCGGGCAATCTAAAGGTTCCATTATAATTCCCACTTCTACCCGCTCTCAATGAAAAAATTTAACGGTACTCACCTCAGTGGCAGCGGTATTCCAGGTTTTGGGTGCCTCAGTTGGAGTTGTTTTCTCCTCATCAAGAGCTTCTTCTACTTGCTCCGTTAGATTCATATCACGAATTCCTAGTTCTTCCAAACTCATTTCTCTGCAATAATATCAGCGATAACATCGTTTAATAAATTTTATATGAATTACTACGAATAAATATATACAACACTTCCCTCCTCTCTCACTTCCCTCCTCTCTCTTATTATTTAATCTTATAAAATAAAGAAAAACTCACTTATTTGTATCCTTAAATTCAAGCCATTCTGAGTCCTCAGTGCGCTTCTCAAAAAAGATAGCCTCCTCTTGAGCGCGTTTCTCTTCCTCTTCGTTTTCACGATCACGCTCCTCCTATAAATATCAAGCAATGACCTCAGACAATAAATAGAACCGAAAAAAGATTGCAAAAGGATGTGAGATAGCATACGAAAGTATATGAAAAAGAAATCAGGCTAAAAAGAGGATTAAGAAATAGTATAAGAAAAGAAAAAAAAGATAAAAAGGTGGATCGATATATGAAAAGTAAGAGCCATAAGTTTTCAAAAGAACCAATCAAGCAAGTTCAACTTACTTGTCTTTTGGCTTTGCGTTCGAGTACTTGGCCCACGTCATCAACACTTACTTTCACCTTCTTTTTTTTATCCTTTGATTTGGCTGCTTTCTTCGCAAAAAATTGCGACAAATCATCCGCCATTCTGTAAATATAAAAACGTTAGGTATTGTTTAACTCGATTCTTGATTGTGATTGGAAATGCGATCAAATCTTAGCAATGATCGTATGTGGAAATAGATGAAAATTCGATTCTGGCCGAAGATGAGTTAAATGAAAGCTGGCCAACAAGGACTTAACCTAATTCACGTCATATGGTCACTGGTTGAACCTAGGCCTATTTCAGGTCACGTCCAGGACTACATTTAACCTAGACCGGAAACGCAACAACTGATTTTACCTTGCATTTTCTTCAAATTGACACATGAACGCCAAGACCAAACCAGAATATTCCTGTCTCATCTTTCACCCCCCCCCCTCCCCTCCAAGTTCACCCCCCTGGTGACTTTCAGGTACCGAAATCCCATACCAGTGATCTTCCTTGTCCCAACTGATCAGTGATAATCGCATCCCCGACCACAGATCTTAAAAACAATTGTGAATGGCTATTCAACGTTAATAAAAACAACACCTAATAGCCACATTCAATTAAATATGAAAAGAATTGCACAGCTGCTCTCAATTTTCTTCGACTGCAGAACACTCCTCTTTCATTGATGCAATTTCGATCGTATTTGGTGAGACAGGTTAAGGATGTGCCTTCAGGAACGCTGTGTATTTATTAGACGATGGGTGGGATTGGACTCTGAACTTCTGCAACGATGGGATCGAGGCCTGAACATTCTGAGAGTGAGCTTGAGGTCTAAATATTCGTGAGGGTGGGACTCAGGTACGAAATTGACTGCAATGCGTGGACAATTTAGACAGAGGTCAAAGTTTAAAAAAAAAACCTGCTTAATGAGTGTTCAACGACGATTGATAAAACGATGTAATAATTGCTAGCGTATCGTTCGTTAATTTGCACACAAAATCGTTTATCACAACGGTGCACCACTTATAAATGAACACCTCCAATGGTTACTTCGTACCGGTATTATGACGTCAACTGCTGAACACCTCCAATTAATAGTTCTTACAGCTATTGTGAAGTCACCTGTAAGCCATAGAACGCGATTAAGTTGTTTACATCGGTGGTAATAATAAAGCTAATTTATAAATAAGAGCTTTTCCTTTAGAAGGTAAAGAATATGAATAAATTAATCGAAAAATTTGAGACTATTATTTAAAGAAATATAGGGCAAATATTTGTCATCATTGATTTGCTTATACACTCATTCCAATTCCCCACCCCCCCCCCCCCCTCCCCCGCCCCAATTCATGGAGTTTTTGAGGCATTTTAGATGTTGACTAGCAACCCTTACAGAACATCATTCTTTACAAAGAGAATACAAGTTGTGAAATCATCAATTTTCAAGCAATGATGAAATAGAATTCCCTCGAATCTATTCTACGGTTATACCTCTTATAACTCGTTCAGCAATCGTGAATATGAAAGGAAAACATTGGAAAATCCTATACTATAGACTTTATCGTCGGTAAAAATATAACAAAAACGACGGAAAAATCTATCGTAGAGATTCAGGAACACCTCTCCCATCGTCCCACCAAACCTTAACGTCTGTCTAACTCTCTCATATGTTACCGTTGCAAACCTTTTCTAAAAATTTGGGATAAAAAATGAAAAACTAAAATCGCAGCCAAAATAAAAAAAAAATTTCAATAATCCCCCGAAATTGGTTGTCGATCGTTAATCCTATCATCAAAAGGATAAATGCAAATTAGCTTACCGAATCGACGACTTTATTGTCGGTTGATCGATTATAAAATATGAAAGAAATGAGCCTCTCTGGCTGAATGAACAAATAACTACAATTCGATTCACCTCTATGGGCCTTTACCATGATTAGGCAAAGTGAAACAAAGAGCAAACAGATCGCCGATGTGGATACGCTTTCGTTTCTAACCGCACGCATAACGCACGCCTCACAATTTATTACGATATTCCAATCAGGGATTTTAAAAATCTATAGCAAACAATCCAAAATATTAACCTAATAAAATACGCCTGAAATTACCTAATAAGTACCAATAAAAATAATCTAACAATAAAAAAAAAACAGTAAATAATTTCTAAATAAATATATTCGCACTAAAAATATTGATCGTTTTGAAACGAATGATTCAACGCTGTTGATGGCGCAAATGTTTACGGTATATTTTTGTCGATTGTTTGTCGATTTTTTTTTTTTTTTTTTTTTTTTTGCAATTCATTTATGCAATTGTATTGCAAAATTTGCAAAGCGTAAATAGTTGATTGCAATAATTTAATGTATTGCAATGACATATAATTAATTACAATGAAAAAAAAAGTTATTCGTGTAAAATGTTAGAAAAATTATTTTTAGTAGAGGGAATTTCTATCATCATATCGAGCTTCCAATTTTTGATAATTACATAATAAAATATTTAATTAATTTGCTTTTAATTGCATATCTTAATTTAAGTATTTAAGTTCCACTGTGACGACAATTTGGCACAATTCAAGTACTCTTGCTGCAATACTTCAATTAATTCATTTAAAAAAAAGGTGTTCAATGAAAGTATTTTAATTACGGTGATCGTTATACTATTCGACCGTCGTCGAGGTTTCTCTAACGCCAACTTCAGAATCTCGCAGATCAAATAAAATCACTTTAAGTGTTCTCACTCCAACTTTGTCAAGTTTTGATTGAGACCACCGAGCCTCGTGCATCATGACTTAGAGCTGTAAAAGTTGAACGATCGAAAAATACAACTTGTAAATTGCAGGCTTACCTATGTGTTTTGCCGTTTTATTTGGCCAGGTTTAAGTTGTCAAATTCGTTGTGACGTATTTTTTAGCCGTTGCTTTTTGTTTCTTTCTTATTTCAACTGAAACGAATTCACTGAGAATGAGGTAGATTGAATTTTTTTTTGGGAAAATATTGCTAATGTTTGAACTTAGCTAATGCTTAGCACGGGAAACATTATACTGAAGAAGTCTGAGCTTGAGTTGAAAGCACCACAACTTTAGCTTGACCTCAGCGAACCTCAGGCTCAAGGTCACACTCACCTGTCCTCTTCCCCTTGCCTTCCATTCCCCCTTTGCACGGAAACAGTCGACAGTTTACCTGTGAATAGATGATAACAACGGAGGAAGCACGCCAGCGACCACCCTGAGTGCTTATTCCACAGGTGGGCAAATCCTTAAAAACAACGTCCGCAGAGCAGTCGATCTCCCTTCGGAGAATCGAAGCAACCGCTAAACACCAACGAACAGTGATTTCGATCGTTCGATTGTGCAGCTTATATGTACCCGAAAATTTATAAATTTGAATAAATTAGTATTTATGAGTAAAAATAATAGGAGTAACGGTATTGATCGTTGTGTTATTTCCCTATATCATCAATCATCGATGCGAAATTTGGCCGCATTTTTAAAAATTTTTTATTTTAGTTCCCCAAGAGAGGGGGNCAAGCATTTTTGCGAGCGGTTGATTGATGCAATCCTATAATCGCTCGAATATAACTCAAACTTATGTTTTAATTGTTTATAAGGTTGACGTCATTAATAAAATGACGTCATTTTTTCAGATGTCTTCAAACGTTGTTGCACAATTGGTAAGGGCAAGCATCAATACAATGCGATACACATACCGAGGTTTGCTAGGAGTTCGACTTCCATTAAGAGAGAGTTGTGCAACATTTAAGGTATATCCACTCCTGTTTCAGTAGAACATCTTTTAGAATTGCGGCATTTATGAGCACTAACTTACCTAAGACTTCCCACTAGAAGGGATTATTGGTTTTCTAAGATCTGAGGGGCAAAAAAGAAAAAAGTTGGGAGGAAAAATTTTGAATCATTTGCCAATATAAAACAATTAGGTATTTACCTCAGGAAAGTTGGGATATATGCTTTTTCTTTGAATGTTTTCATATATGGCTATAATTTTAAATCGTTTTTTTTTAAATGGAAAAATATATAAATTTAAGACGCAGATTGATTTCTAAATGTTTAGTTAGTTGCGCCAAATGAAATTTATCTTAAGGAGGGGGGTTGTATTTAATTTTTCGGAATACTGTAATAGATCCCTCAGAAATATGCTAGATCATAAGGTTGAAAATTTTATTACTAGTAATTCTACGATGTTTTATGATGCCAGTAATTTTATAATGCCGAAATATTAAAAACTTTAATTTTTATAGCACCTGACGTTTGTTAGTCAATCAATTCCAGGTTACCGTAGTCGTACGGGTTACAGTAATGTTTGCTTATGTCACCATTAGCACCTATAAAGTTAGAATATAGGTGAAGAATATATGAATAAATAAAAATTACAGGTGAAAAGTAGACTGAAATAATTAAAATTTTAGGTGAAAAGTATGTTGAAATTACGTTGTGAGCATTGCTATTTTGTGCGAATCGACGGAAGACTCGAAGTGAAATGTCCTGTCAATCCGAGACACAACGCTAAAGAACCCTTCAATGTGAAACTATTATGGTGATGATTTTTGTATATATATATACATATATATATGTATATATATATATATATGTATATATATATACATATATATATATATATACATATATATATGTATATATATATACAAAAATCATCACCATAATAGTTTCACATTGAAGGGTTCTTTAGCGTTGTGTCTCGGATTGACAGGACATTTCACTTCGAGTCTCCCGTCGATTCGCACAAAATAGCAATGCTCACAACGTAATTTCAACATACTTTTCACCTAAAATTTTAATTATTTCAGTCTACTTTTCACCTGTAATTTTTATTTATTCATATATTCTTCACCTATATTCTAACTTTATAGGTGCTAATGGTGACATAAGCAAACATTACTGTAACCCGTACGACTACGGTAACCTGGAATTGATTGACTAACAAACGTCAGGTGCTATAAAAATTAAAGTTTTTAATATTTCGGCATTATAAAATTACTGGCATCATAAAACATCGTAGAATTACTAGTAATAAAATTTTCAACCTTATGATCTAGCATATTTCTGAGGGATCTATTACAGTATTCCGAAAAATTAAATACAACCCCCCTCCTTAAGATAAATTTCATTTGGCGCAACTAACTAAACATTTAGAAATCAATCTGCGTCTTAAATTTATATATTTTTCCATTTAAAAAAAAACGATTTAAAATTATAGCCATATATGAAAACATTCAAAGANATAGTTTTTATTTTTATTTTTATTCGTGCTTATCACCTTCATAGTTATTGATTGAAACTTTCGGCCAGATGCGCTTATTTATGTAAATTTTGTTTAAATGCATAAACATATTAGGCAAACATACAATTCAGTGGGAATTATTGGGGGCGCAAATGTCGCAGAAGCTTAACTGTAGCATCTTTTCGCAGTTTATTCGACTCTGATATGATTTTTAAATTTATTCAAATTTGTTGTCAATTTTCTCTTCTTTGCTACGGGAGATGGGGGGGAGGGTACTATTTGTCACCTAGTAAAATTGATATGAATTATTGTTGGTTATATTATTGGCATAAAGGAGTGGATTTGTTCTTCCAACGACGAAGCTCATAGACGTTTCATTGAATGTGATCCTTATGGCTAGATATCGTCAAGTTAATCGGCGATATCCCAATAGGGTAATGCCATTTATTGCTCGTATAAGTTTATTTATACTGATTTTTGCATAACTAAGCAATTATTCCTCAAGAAAAGAGCTCCGATGGAGTCGTGGATAATATATGCAAAATGCTTGAGCATAGCTTACCTATTAGAAGGCACCACTCGTGAAGTTAACCTAAACGGTGATGGGGCAGTCGTTTGGTTAACACATTCAGAAGGAGACTCACCTTCAGATTTGCTATATCGCAGTGAATGAGGAGTCCCACTTATCAAACTTCCCGGGTGGGGTCTCCCATCCAGTCTTATTATTGTCCATTGGTATATTAAGGTATAATGGTTGGGGTGATGGAATTTCCTCACCCCTTCTATACGGTATTTTTTCCAGTAAACTTTCGGTTTATTTACTTATGAAGGTCACAAGAAATTCCGTCGTTTTTCTTAATGTTTCTGGACTTTCCTTCCCCAACCATCATTGATCTACGATGACATTAAGTTGATCTCTTCCATCCAGAATCTTATCTTCCGTTTATTCATTCACCAAATTCTACTTGTTTTACGCATCGTATATTCAGCACTGATAACAAGTGATGCGTTTATTAATGCCAGCGTTATCAGTGCTGATAACAATACTGATAACAATTCAGTGAACACATCGGAAATGAGTTCTGCTGAAGTTGATGCATGTGTGGAGATTCTTGAAGATCATTTCGGTGCGTTGGTCGCATCGGTAGGTCGTGTTCTACTCTGTGGAGAGGCTACACTACCGATTATTGCACTTCGTTTAAGAAAACTTAACGTTGGAATTTATTTGTATTTTTCTAAAAGAAAATATATTTATTTATTTGTATTTATGTTGTTTTTTTTTATTTATTTACCTGGATTTTTTTCTTATGAAGCTAATAATCTAACTACCTGCAAAGACTTTTATTTCATTTCCTACCTATCAAAAAATTTGATTAAAATAATTTGAAAAATTCAATATTCTTATAGATCAAACGTTCATTAATGATTCTGGAGCGACATAATATCGTCACTTTTCATATGGATGATCGTCGTGTTGTATATTCGATAAAAGCCGAAGATGTTCTACGTTTAGCTAGATCGGCACGGTGTTCATTTCTTGTTAAGACACTCTATGGGGAAATAGCAGAAGCGATCTGCGAAGAACTTGTATGTCACGGTCGATTATCGTGCTCTCAATGTTTACGACGTGTTTCCAGTAGACTTGATACTCCACTAAGTGAGGTGATTCATCTTCATATTATATGAAAATTAATGGAAATTACATTCTCTATAGTAAAAAGAATTTAATTGCTGTTATTTTCATTAAAAAATGCAATGCTTTATTACTATGAACGCATGAATTTTTTCCAACTTTTTTTCTCGTAATCTATATAATCCATGCTCGATGATTTACAGATAGCACTATTTCATTTCTTTGAAGTTTATTTTGGTTATGCTTTTCGTTTCTTATGGAGAGGGGGTGTATTCTTGAAGCATATTTATTTAATCTGGAGAATATAGTAAACATATGTATGGAAAGGATTAAGCCGAAAGCTGCTCTCGCTTGCAACGCTCTTGTCTTTTACGAAGTATAGTCAACAATGTCAACTCCGAGTATCGATCCGGAGTTGAGATTGTTGACTCCGCGTGACGATTACTGACTCGTTCAGGTGGTCGAAAGTCATAGAGCTTTTCAGAAATAAATAAAAGGAATATAACTGAAAGATGAAGCAATTCTGCATGCTTAATTTGGTTTTAAAAAAAAGATTGTGAAGTTTAATTCCCAATTTATATAAAAATTGGAAAGTTTCTTTCTATAATTGCTTCCACCACTTTCTTTATTACACTATTTTTTTGTTTTTATTTTTTATTTATTTATTTATTTAAAAATAAAATATTTATAGGTGAAAATTAAATTTGCTCGATTGGCCGAAGCACAATTGGTTATCAGATGCCCATTGGTGGAAGCTGAAGACTGTGATTGTCCAATTTTCGAGAAACAAACCGACCCTTTCATTATGCCTGATCGTGTATTGAATGCAGTCAAGAAAAATACGACGAATCGCGATTCAACTTCCACTACGAGTATTCCACTTTTCTTTACTTCTTTTGAATATAATCACTCTTTGATCTTTTAGTATATTTTTTTATTATTTAATTGGAGTAGTATTATATTTTTAAGTTTTATTGATTTTTAATTTGTTTTAAAAATTAAAAATTTCAAAAAAAATAGGGTACCGTACTCGAATTTGCATAACCAATTACATGTGAATATTTTATGACAATAGTATGCAAATTTTTCAGGAAAACGAAAGCATGAAGATACTGAATCAAATGATGTAGATGCCGATATTCTATGGCGTATAAATCATCCACGTTTTGAGCGTTATATGCGTGATGAGATGGTCGTCGATGCAGTATCAAAGATCGATAGTTTTGGTGCAGAATGTGTGAAAACAATTAGAACATTACTCAAAATTAGTGAACTTAAAGCTGATTCAAAAGCTGCTGCTTCATTTCCTATTTCGGTAATATTTACTTTTGTTCTTATTGATTGTTGATTTTTTGGGATGAGGAAATAGGAGTGACGAGGATTTTTTATAAGAAATAATTGTTGAACGTGTGGGATGGTTTTTAGGTAGATTCTTTGATGGCTAGGAAGAGGACGGGAAAGAAGGAGGGGGAAAGGAATAGAGGAGGGAAAGGAACGACGAGGAGGAAAGAAAGGAGTTTCGGATAAGGGCATTGCTACCCCTCCCTATCAGATTTTAAATCCATTTACTCGTCTTCTAAAGTGTTCCTATATTACCAACGTTCAATCGTTGTTTAAGTTGAATTTGTTTTTTATTCTTTTTCTACATTCATCTTTATTCTCCCACTTTTAATAATGAATTATTATCCGTAATTTAGGTTCTAATTTTTGCTTTCAAATATGCACTAATTATTGCTGTATTATTTCAGGTGCAAGATGTTATTCGTGCAGCTAACACAAACGATATGGGTCTTGAAAAGAATGAAATTGAGGTGGCGTTACGTATTATGAGTGATGACAGCGATCAGATTGTAAGAAGAATCGGCGATAGTGCTGGTGGTCTTTATATAGTTGGTAATATTTCTTCCGAGCTTCTTTTATATACATAAGAGGATAATAATAGGATGTTTTTAGTCATGTGAAACTTTGGTCATGCTGAAAAGGCGAATAAGATGAGGTCAGGTAACTTGGAAGAAGTGGGAGCTCATGCTCACAAGTCCGTTCTCTCAAATGATTGAACAGTCCAGCTCCAGATGGAAACCTGTGGTTTTTTTAGCACTTAAAACATCGATTTATAGGCTTTATCTCACCTACTAATCTACCCAGTAGAAATGGACGACTCATTCACATTGCGTATGAAAGTTTTCTTCCTCAGGAGTGTGATCAGGAAATCGCGCATGCCAACTTAAAGTGGTATATCCAATTTACCTCTTTAAGTTGCCTGAGGGTACCTTAAAGAGTTGCCTCAGGCATCTTAAAGATGTATCCTCGGGTATCTCGATCTCACCTTTCGTGACATCACGAAAACATGAGAGAGCATTGATTTCAAGGCGATGTGAATGAAGAGGATGAAATGCAAATAATAAGATAATATGGTGAATATAGATTTCGAGAAGGCCATCTCAGTGCAATGCCAATCGAATATGGAATCGGTAATACGTGAAAAATTTGATTCGACTGCGGTACGTATCTTTCGACTCCTCTTGCAGAAGGGACACCTCGAGGAAGAGCAGGTTCACACTCCACTTTTCTTTGTTTAGAGTTTCTTAATGCTATATCGAATACTTAATATTATAACAATTAAAGAACTTTCGGTTTTTAGGTGGTTCACAATCTACCATATCTTCCAGTATTTCCGGTTTTTTTTTACCTAATAGTATACGAAAATACAGAAAGATGAAGGATATGGTCGGCTATCTTATTTATATATTTAATATATTTAATAATTTATTTATTTTTCCATTTTAATATGTATTTAATATTTAATAATTTATTTACTTCTTTTTTTTCAGATAGAAAAGTTAGCGATGTTGTCTTCAAAAGAAAGTAAAGAATTATGCTATATGTTACTCGATGAACATTTCATTTCTGTTCGAGTAAGTTTATATTCATATTCGTTATTTGTGGTTTATCGTTTTGAGAGGATTGCTAGTAATATTTCTATGAGAGACGGTATAGTTTATCTTTAGTCGATATTCTATAGGCAGAGAAGGGAGAGGGGGGAGGGGGGGAGCGAAGGCAAAATAATCTGGCAAATCCCCTATTTGCTCAAACCTAAAGCTTAGCCTTTTTCGGGTGGAGGAGGGGAGGAAGAAGTGAGTAACCCCTATCATGATGTTATTGTCGTATTATTTATAAAATATTGTATGTTAATATGTTTTTATTTGAATTATTCTATTTTATTATATGAAATATTAGGAGGCGATAATATTTTTTCTTATCATATCAGTGAGAAATCAGTCGAAAATTTGATTACATTTCTATAGTCAAGTTGAGTGTGGTTGTTGTAGCACGTTGCTAAAACGAATGATTTTGCACCTGCACGTACATTCTGTTTGTATCATGTCGATCTCAGTGATTTGGCACAACTTTTATACGACAACATATGCAAGGTATTGATTTTATTTTTATTTGATGGATTTTTTCTCTATTTCTAACATTTTTGCTTTATACCTCTGTGATCGTAAGGTAAATTATTATAATGTTTGATGTTGGAAATTATATTTGAGAAGGAAGTTTTGATCCTTTAAGAGACATTTCAAGAGGTATAGTTTATGTTATTGGTTGAGTTTATTATTTTTAAATTAGTATATAGGAACCTAAAATATTAGATGAACGAAAATAGAGAGGAACAATAGAATGATTATTAAAATATAGGTAAAAATGGAAATCTGTATGTTTAATTTCATGTCGTTTCGGCTAAGATTACTGATCCAGTCATATATCTGACGATATTCGGTCTATCTTCCGGTCAACAATCCTGAATTCGTGGATACTTAAAGCGGAGTTTAAGGGGCATCACGAAATTTGCTTTTTCAATGAAGGATTTCCTTCTGCGTTTGTTGCACGTTGGCCATTTTGAGCCAGAAAGTCATATTTCGCATCGATAAATATTTCAATTTGAACAAAAATTTTGAACTTAAAAATTTCAGACTATAAGGAATGTGATTATTCGAAGACGTCATGAAACTAAAGAACACAAGTATGCGCTTTTTATCATTGCTTATTATTTGTTTCTTTTTTTTTTCTCACGGGAAGTGTTTTATATGCGTGGAAGTTCGAACATATGGAATGAACGGGAATCAATAGAAATTTAGAAACACCAATCGAAATTGGGCATTGCTTGAGTCTTTTTCATTGTTTGCTATTTACATATTGCAAAAAAATTTGCTATTTGCATATTGCAAAAAATTTGCTATTTGTATATTGCAAAAAAAATTGCATTTGTAACGTAGGATAGATAAAATTTATAATCTCGTTTGTGGTCATACCACCTACATAACCTATACTCATCTAACTCTGTCATCTATACAGTAGTAAATACGTGTATGAGTAAACTTGCTCCGCATAGTATATTTTTATAGGAAATGGAAATGGAAAAAAGAATTGGTCGTCGTTTTTTATTTATTTCATGTGTTGGAATTTTTGTTGTTATAATTCGAGAATGTGAGCTGTGTCGGAGAACTGATAGAATGACTACTGATTCGAAGGTTACTAGTTAATACTGTGAAGGTGTTTTGCTTAGTTCAGTCTGCTTTGAGTTCAACAATGATAGATCCGCACTGCGAGCCTATTTTATATTGGTTGGTATAGGTGGGGAAGTAGATTTTTGAGAACCGGAAATAAGTTTCACGTCAATGTTTTCTTTAAGAACCGGAAATAAGTTTCACGTCAATGTTTTCTTTCAATATTATCGTTTTTCCGGAAATATTGCACACTTTTCCCCGAAATATTGTACATTTTTCCGGAAATATTATATAAATAATTTTTTCGTTGTTATAGAATGCTTATTGAACGGCAATTGAAAATGGAGTCGATTATTGCGAATATAGAAGCGGACGCAAGCCTTGATGAAGCATCTAAAAAACAACAGGTAGGTACGATGGACTATTTACCGTTGATTAAGCTCATCGAAAGATGTGATAAAAATATGTTAGGTTGACTCTAACTTTCGATATTGGTGGTATGAGATTTACCTTTATGAGTCATATCCTCGATGCTATAGAGTGAAGGTTTGATTTGAGGGTAGCTAAGACCTAATGGATGGGGTGGATCAACCGATCTCATCTATCAGTTTTGTTTACTAGGCCATGAACGATGAACATCTTCAATTTGTGAAGCCCAATTTGGATAGTCGTATATTTCAGATAGGTGAAGTGGAAGATATGTATTTGACAGCCGCTGATCGCTCGACTTTGGAAACCTATCGTCGTGGACAGAACGATTTGTTATGTCACGAGATTGAGCTCAATCATGATGCGCTCCTGTTTTCGTTGTTCATCGATTTTGCCAAAAGGAGGTTGTGAAGCGAGGTCAGGTCACAGGTCATAGGTCATAGCATTGAGCTTAAGGAGATTAGTATATTTCATTATTGTCGTATCGCGGTCTACCTTTTATGCTTCCGTGTACCTACGATCTAAGCAGAGCAGTAGAATGAAGAGTTATGTATGTGTTAGAAGTTTCGGACAGTGATTGCACTGATACCATTGGTTTCGCTAAAACGATAAGGAAACCGTTTCGTCGGTTTTGAAATGATAGAGAAAACGTTTCTTTCGAGATGGATTCTGTACCTTCGAATTCTATTTTTCCAGGCTGTGATGTACCCAACTGAGCTAAGATTTTACTAGAAATTATTGCTTTTTGATGTGCGTAATTATGCGATGCATATCGCACTAATTAAGTTGGCCATCTTCGTGATTCATTCGTTTAGAATGGCTTCCGTTGTTGAAACGTTGAAGTAGGAGTATCATTGATGGTGTTTTGCTTAGTTGTTGGCGGAAAGTGTATCGCATTTTTCATTTTATGATCGGCGATAAGATTTAACCATGGGCATTGTCTGGTATTATTACCTTCTTCAGACTTATTCTTTGATAGCTATAAATATTGCCGCTTGTGTTATCGTTAAGAGGCTTTTATTTATCAAAAGTAATCAATAGGGCCGATTCCTTTTAGCATTCTGAGAGTGGAGACTTTAGGTTTCACCTTTTAGGTGCCCTTTCATTAAGATGCTCGAAGTGATCACTACAGATGAAAATTATTATTTAATATGATGGTTATATCATTTAGTTGAAATTTTTTATATATATATATCTTAATGCAAGCTATAGCCCAACGATACGCAATCGGAAATATGCAAATACATAAAGGTATGGCGATCTTTTTCTCTCACGAATTAAACACCATAGAATGATTGCGCGATTGTGAGTATAGCTATAGAGATAATCCACTATGCACATGTTATTTTGCTCTTTATGAGTATAGACCGCCTATTGTAATACAAGAAAAGCTAAAATTTTTTGCTTTCAATCGTCCATTTAATAGTTCATAAAAACGAGGCATATAGATTATCGTTTTTTTTTATATGAATATGTTTTTTCCACATTATTAATTCTGCAATCGCAAATATTTTCCGCAATTTTATTTTTGCAATTGCAAATATTGCATTTTGCAATTTTTGCACTTTTATTTCACAATAAAATATTCTCTCGAGTATATTTTTTTCACAATCGAAGATATTCAGCCATTTGCAATTCAACGCGTAGAACATTACCGCATTATTTTAAGATCTAACAATTCGTGTAATATTCATCGATAAGCGGTGTCATTGATTAGTACGATCGTGAATGTTGATTTCATAAAGTGATCGGTGATATTCAAAGAGATAAGAGTGGGGATCGATATCCCCTCGAGGTTTGTGTTGCCATTGCGAATGCCTCATAAATATGAATGATATGTGATGGTCGGTGTGTATTTTTTGAAGTGATTCCCAAATCGGAAATGCGAATAAACTTCCAATAAATAGCCACCATAGTCATAAAACAAAGTGTTCCACTCGATGGCGATCCACATAAATGACTGCCAAATCGTAAATTGCACCGTTTATAAAGGCGCCCGAAAAGAACGAATCTAGAATACTATTTGCCGCGGTCACCAGATCTTACACACCCATTTACATCACTAACAATTATCCAACAGAATAGCTAACATTGCACTCTTCTTCTTCTTTTTTTTTATAGTTTCTAGGCATTTTTCACTGAAAAATGAATCAAGACGAAAGAAAAACATCCAGAAAACAATGGAAAACTATTTTCATTTTCTAAAAACTTTGAAATTTTTCATAAATTTCCCCTCAAATTCATCAAAAAAAAAAATTTGCAGTCATTATGAATTTTTCGACAGTGTAGTCTTTACTGTTTTTCATTTTTCTTTTAAATTTCTTCATTATTTAAATATTATTACTGAAATAAATTTACGTTTGCGATTGTAAAAAATTGAATTTACAAAATTTGAGCCGGAAATTCGTCGGCATCACAAAACGAAAGAATTTACTTTGGGGGGTAGGCGGCTGCCGACAGAGTGATATTTGATTATATCGTCTCTTCAAACAACTCACATCAACAAGCGGATCATCACCACTTAAGAGCTCTTCACCAAACGATTTCTCTTTCATCGATCCGTTACATCCTTACACCTTTTATCAAAAACATACACTTAGCGACACTAAAAATCACTCGGCGGAAATGACATCTGCCGGATGCGGAATGCGGAATGCGGAAAAGCAATAAAATTCTATACAATTCTATATTTGTTGTTTTGTTTTTATTTTAAATCCTGCTATTTTTTTTTTAGTGAGAATTACCGTAATTCTCAATATAAAATAGCGTAGACGTTTAGCAACAAAGCAATAACAATGCAACAATCTTCGAAGAACTCATCCACTGCCATCGTTTTTAACGTATCGTTGCTCGATCTTTGCAATACTCATAAAGTTTAAACAATTTTCACGATGCAATTTAAATAATCGTTAATAGGTAACGATGATAACCTGATGCCCACACAACAACGATCGTTTATTCGACTAAATTTTATGGGCAGGTAAAGTTTGTTATAAATAAAAAAGCACCGTAAAGGTACTCTTGAAAATATACAAGCATATAAAAATGCAAATATTAGCTAAGATCTTCTCTTTATTATTTATTTCATCTTTCATTGCAAATTTCCTCCGCAAAAGATCTATCCCACATGATATCTGTTCAACAAATCGAACTGGCATGCTTAATTCGTTTGCTTCTTATGTTGCCATCATTTTTCAACGATGTTTAGATCAATATGAATAGATCAAAAAGCACAACTATGTGTTTTTTTTTGATTTTAAAATAAAATATAAATAACTTATGCGTTATAGTTGATTTTATGGTTTCTTTGTTATAATTGTGATCGCTATAAGCGTTCTTTAACGTTTCATCCATTTACCT
Organism: Baylisascaris schroederi; assembly: GCA_006503575.1. NCBI lineage: Eukaryota > Metazoa > Nematoda > Chromadorea > Rhabditida > Ascarididae > Baylisascaris > Baylisascaris schroederi. Next base: position 52,381 of record QEWY01000838.1, on the reverse strand, counting down.
TAAGGCAATATCACCGTTTAGTGTTGTATATATATATATGTTTGTGTGTGATTAGCGCAACCGATAATCCCCAACACATTGTTGATAACACCGCCCACTTGAGGTCGATTTATGGGTCGGTCCACTTTCCTTATGAAATCCTCTAACTTATGATCGTTTATTTTCTCGAGTATGTTGCTTGCTTGCAATTGCTTTCCTAGTATTGATGAAATTTGCTTTTATTTTTATAGAAATATGAAGGTGTTTTATGAATGTTCTACGATATGCCTATTTCTGTGCCTAGAAGGATGTTGATCACTAATCGTTAGTGGAATATTCGAGTTGTGTTCATTTATCCGCTTATCTCTAAATTACTTTTTAATTGCGAAAGGATATTAAAGGTTAATATTTTATATGAGTAATTAAGTAACTTATGGAATAGTATATTAATTGTTGTTTTATGCACTAATAGGTATATAGAGATGTCGTTATGATGTTGTTTCACTTCAAATATGCCTCATGAATGGAGATAGGTGGTGGACAAAGGTAGGAGAGGTGATAGGTGAAAGGGCTTTCCCTAAATCCTTCTCTGCATTGTTGAAAGAACCATAACTGTTAGATTCATCACTCACTCAACTCTACCCATCGGGAGGAGTTGTTTACGAATTTTGGACTCCAAGTTGGTTCAGAAAGAAGGTGCAAGCTGGTTCCCCGCGTAGGAAGGTACTTTCATCCTGAGATGTTCTAAGCTTATGTTACTAAAGATTGCATGTCTATGCTGTAGATAAGTAAGAAATAGCAATTCCTTCAAGAGGAGAGCTAAGGAACTAGACGCAAGAAGACAGTAGAATATGGGTGGAAAGGGATTGCCCCTCCCCTCTTCCACCACCTCTAAGATAGTGGGGGCAGAGGAGGTTCCATCTCTAAATATCTTCACCACTTAAAAGAACTGCGATGAGTGTTCGTTGTATTGAAATTCCCATTTCTTTATATCTCATCATCTGCTTCAAATTTTTTGCACTTCCACTTATTGCTTAATGATAAAATTTTCGAATATTTTTCCTAAAACCATCCGAACTTAAGCAATTTTCTTTCGAAATTTTTTAAAGTGTTTTTTTTCTAATTCTGAAAAGCCAAGTATTTTTTAGTTTTGAAAAACTTTTCTCTAATAGAGGAAAAATATTATCTAATTATTATTTCTTAAAATATTCTTATTTTCCACTTTCTATTGGTTGACTTTCAATAGTCTATACCAGAAAACGTCGATAAAAATTTTCTAGAAACTTCAAAGAGATTCTATAGAAGTGATAAATATCGTTCTCTTTAAAAAAAAAAATTTTTTTTTTGTAAATCTTTTAAATTTTTCGATGAAAGAGAAGTAAATTACTATTGTAATGATTACTTCTGTACTTCTATAAGATAGTGGGAGAGTTCTTTCAACTTTGAGTAAATAAATTTGAGTCACAATCATTCGGTTGATTTTTTTTTCTAGTTGAGCGTTAGAACATCAATCTTCACTTGAAGCCACTAACGTGAAGAGTTTCTTTAATTGCTTTTGTAGTGGATTTTCGCATCTTTATGCGATTCGATTCGGCGCCTCTTCGAGGTGTTTTTCGCGTTGATTAAATGCTCACACAGTTAGTGGTGATCATATAGCATCTGGAAACCACACGCTCCCATATGCATCAATATTCCGACCATCCCCTCATCACCTTTTACCTCTTATCGACACTTCAACATCTAACCATTTCTAACCACCTATTAACCCTATCGATACTCGATATCCCCCCTCCCCCCTCCCCTCTCCCATAACCTATGACCGCATCTACACTCCAATATTCACCCCCAATCCTCTTTAATTGTTCCATGTCAAGTATTGCTTTCTAAAAATTTTACTACTTCATCTTCATCAATATTATTCTATAAATCTCTTTATTAATTTCATCGTTGTCCCAAAATTCTATTCTGAATACTCATTGATGCATACATCATAATGCATCATACAATTTATATCAATAGGATTCCATACTAACCTTAGAGTATATAAAGACCATATATTTGAAATGGAATCTAAAAATAAGTATGAATAGTTTGAATATTGGGAATTATGGTTAGATTGGCGTCCAATCGTTTGTGACTATCACAACAACTCAAATTAAGTTGAATCCATCATCATATATTGCAAGAATTAAATCTCGTTCCACAAGGGGATCGTCGCGTAATCGTGGAGTCAATCGTTATTAATCCAATAAACTCTAGATAATAAGTTATGTTTCCGTTTGTTGTTAAATATTAAAAAAAAAAAGAGGAAAGAGTTGATGATGTGAAGAATAAATATTTGCAACGATCGAATGAGTTAGCAATAATGAGGCATTAACACATTTATGTGATCGATACATATGCTCACTTCGCAACGATCGCCTATCGTGCAAAACCATTCGACATTGTCGAGTCGAGTAAAAACGATTGCGAAGACGATACCGCGATGGGATATTTCGATTGGATGATAGTGTGAATGTAATTGGAATATTTCGGTAATATTAAGCTCAATTTTGTGATACCTTACTTATTCGATCGTTTTGAATAATATTTCCCAGTGATACTGCCGAATCTAGTTTTCCTTAGAGTTCCCTGAAGAATTTAATCGTTCCTAAGAATTTTCCAATTTTCCTTAGAGAACGTTCTACAACTTCCTAAAATTGAGGAAAAAACTGGGTTGGAATTTCCCGAGAGTATATTCAACAATTTCTTGAGATCGAGGGGAATAATTCTTGAAGATGAGGAAAGATTATAAAAACTAATGAAAAGTTGCTTATCATCGGTTAAATTTTGAGAGGGGTAGCGCCTTTCTCTCTTCTCTTGCGTCTTTATCACCCCTTATTCCTATTCTTTAAATATTCGTTGAAAGTAATGAATTAGGTATAAGCAAGAATCACACCCACAACTTTTGGAATACCGCTGAGTTGTTCATCAAATATTTTGCATGTAGAAAAGATCGAAATTTGCATTCATATATTAGTGAATTTTCAAACAAATATTTATATATTCCTATTATATTCTATTTAACAAAATATGAAATCACTTAAAAAAGCTATGAAACTATGTTTTCTTGCCAACTGGTAATCGAAAGTCAGTCGGTAGAGATATAGGGCTTGACCTGAGATACAATTTCCATAGATATGACAACGTCGATAAACCTGGCCAATTGCTATATCGGCCACTCATTGTTTACATCGAAGTCTTATTGCTGTACCCGTCTTAGGGGACAGGTTGTCTGGTTGAGCAAAGATTTATGCATCGATAAGTTCGATAGCAACCGTCAATATTGCCTTTTACTATGGTAGTTGATGTGTGATTGTTTTTATTTTATTTATTTTCCGAGACGATTCACTTATTCGCAATAGCCAACCGAAGACAGACGGTTGCAATAACGATAAGTGCGAAACGATACAAAAAAAAACCCAACTACATAATATATAAAGAAAAATCGTTAAACCAACAAATTATGTAGATTGTTTCCGTTGGAAAAATTTATATATATATATATATTTTGCGAAGAGCTTAACGGCATCGTTAGTAAATATGTGGGATCCCTACAAAGACGATTTATATGTTGTAATAATATGAGGCAATGAAAGCATTGAGAGAAAGGATAACAATGGATATGCATTTGCTAATCCCAAAAGCTGTAGAGCCGCTTGATGACACGCCCATTGCTGATTTACACAACGAACGAGTGAGCATTCCCGCGTTACCACTACCGTAGACCGCCCACTTTCCTCATTTTGTTTGTGTTACGGTAGCATAAGTTGGGGTGGTTTCTATTCACTAACATCCTATCTATTCTAGGTTTTTGTTGACTTAGATAATACTTAGTTGGGAGCTGATAGAAGCGGGGAATGGGGAAAGTCAATCCTACTAAAATGGGATCAAAGATCACTCGAAAATCAATGAACCATTTGTAGAGAGATTAAGTTGAAGGTATCGTTGAGTTTGTTAATGTATGTACTCATGTTTTCCTTTTTTGTATTTCATATCATAACTACTGTATTCACTTATTCACTTACTTGTCTGTTAGAAGCCAGTTTTTCAGTTATTTTCTTAGTTCAACAAAGCTTTGCTTGCATAGAAGCTCGTGACGCTCTATAATATTCCCCCTAATCGGTGTGGGTGTTTCATTTGGTAGATGGGGCTATATTTGATAGGTTATGGTATTAGATCCTTACGCTTGAGCAAATATTCTTAATTTGTTTTCTATTTGTGTATTTTTTTAAAGAGAGAGCATCGTTCAAAAATGATGAACACTGTTATAGAAGTATCGAACTACGATATAAGACAAAAACTGAGAATAAGGTATGTGTTGGACAATTGGAATAGCATTGCACCGGAAGTAGTACGCCAGATCGTATTTATAAGTGCATATAATCGCGCGATAAAAGCACTTCAGTGATCGTTGTTGTGAGATGGAATTTCACATCGTTTAGCACCACATATTTAACGCTTGTATTCGTGTATACTGTGGACATATACTGTATACTGTGGACATATACTGTATACTGTGGACATATACTGTATACTGTGGACATATATATCTGTATATGTAAGTGCGAAAATACGATACCTGTTATTGATTGATGCTCGTTGATGAATGCGACTTATCATACACTAATGGAGAGATAAGTTGTTGAGGAGTTGCAAAATCGGTGCATTTGTTGGGATACCCCAAGGGAAGTATAAGAGGGAAATGATGTTAAGTTCAGTCATATTATTTGTGGGTTCGACATATCTGATCACTCTGTTTCGTATAAGATTGGGTTTATTTTGATACATTACTGTATTTGTGGATCATCGATCACTGTAATCCATCGGCCGATGCAGGATGAAACAATTTTAAATATTCGCTAGGGTGAATTCACTTGTTTTTTTTTTCATTCGTCACTCTCAAAATTGTTGAATTGTTTTATTTAAAAAATCATATAATTATTTATTTTAATATTTTATATGATTTGCGTAATTTATTTATGAAACTTATGAAGAATATTGTTATGTTTTCAAATTTTGTTGTGCTTAGAATGAAACTTTTTTCTCTATTTGGGTATTGACACAGCTCAGTGTTTAATTGGTACAGATTGATATAGGATGTACAAATTTGGCATAGATAGGAAACTTTTTTGCTTGTGGATATATAAATAGTACAGGTGGGTGGTTAATGACGGGAATGGTGACCATTGTACACATGGAAGGTAAAAAAAGACGAGCTGAGGATAGTATTTTTTCAGTCTTCAAGTTCGTCTACGTTCTTTGAGAAACCGAAACTTTCACAGCAGTTATAAAAAACCTCACATGGAACTATAGAGTATCATTTCCCTCTTTCTTTACCCCCCTCCTTCCTGTTTTCCTTCGTCTAAGAAAGCGAAACTTATGAGAACAGCAACCCCGAACCATTTCAGCAATAATTTTGGAAAGATTTTTAAATTCACTATTAAAATTCAGAAGAAGTAAGTTCCGTTTCCGAAGAGATATCATGGGTGAGTTGTAGTTTCTCCTTCGTTTCTTCCGAGAAAAGCTATCCAGAAGAAAGGTTTACCAAGCGATCTTTCAAAATCCAAATGCAGCATTTCATTTAAATGTTCTTTGGATTTGCGCATGTCGAGTATATATTTGTGTAGTCGTATTATATGACCCTAACTTCCAATTGCAGGCAATGAATCCACCGTTTGCATATTCACCATTACCTCTTCGTCCATCGTCGTTCCCTTTTATTTTTCCACCTATCATGGTACCTCAAGTCGCGCCGAATTATTTCACCTCTACAGTATTGACGCAGTTTGGACAGACACCGTTCACTTCCTTTGGAGCAATGAATAATGGTGACGTTTTATTTGTCTTTTTGGTGTTTTAATGTTTTTTTAATGTTCTATATATATAAATATATATATATATATATATATATATATACAATGAGTATAGGATCATGTAAGCACCGAGCCCTATTCTGCAAAGGTTCTACCATATAGAAATCCCTTCATTCATCCTACTCTTACACTAACATCTTCATCGTTCAATGAAATCGACGAAGTATTTCACTGATAATAGCATCTACTATCAGTGATTTCCTCTCATCGCCATATTTTTCAGTGTTCAAACCACCACTCCCAATGCCTCTGAATGCGCCATGCATATTTTGTGGGAAATCGTTTGCAAGTGCTACTGATCTGCTCTCACATCTTCAAACACATGCATCTCAGACAACAACAGACACAACAACATCGGTAAAGAGGAGTTCAAAATCGATCAGCCCGAAGGCAACAACAAGTCGATCACCTCTTTCCACAAGCCAATGTCATATTTGTGGCAAAAGCTTCTCAAGACATTGGTTGCTTCAAGGACATATTCGCACTCATAGTATGTCGTCTTTGGTTTACTTTCTTCGTTTCTAGGAGTTGTGTTGACATTGTTGATCTATTTCGAAACGTTTTACTAAGTATATAAAGAATAAGCATCAAAATATGGAAGAAGAGAAGGAAAAGTGAAAGGATTCTATGAGAATTTCCGGCGAGCTATATATTCGTCCCACTTATTTTTCGTCTTCTGTATATCAGCATGAAATTATTTTCAGCCGGAGAGAAGCCATTCCAATGCAGTGCATGTTCTAAAGCATTCGCCGATAAAAGCAATCTTCGTGCACATATACAGACCCACAGTGGTAAGATTACTATAAATACAGTAATATAGTGATATAATGCCAGTTACCAGTTTTTTTTGTGATTTTACGATTACTGTAATGATTATACGGTATTGATGGAAATACCTATAAACCTTTTCAATATAATCCACCAATAGATGTCATTTATACTCAGTCATAGTGTAGTTGTTGTCATTAAAATAAATTCGCAATATAGTGTGAATTAAGTGGAACAATATTGATCTTTGGTCTTTCATTTTTTTTTATCAGTACACTGCTATCTTTTTTTGAAAAATTTTTTAAACAAAAATTGATTGAAACGAATCGTTATTTTTGAGTGATTTTTTTTCGAAAATTTCTTATTATTTTATTAATTTTTCAAAAAATATTCCACTTTCAATACTATTTCTTTTTTAGGTATAAAACCATATCTATGTAGTAGATGTGGGAAACGTTTCGCGTTGAAAAGTTATCTCTCGAAGCATGAAGAATCAACATGTATTCGTTCAATATCAAAGACAAGACAACTATCATCACCATTGCGTTAATTTTTATCTAAGTGATTTTTTATTCTATTTTTTTTTCTGATCATTTTTTAAAAAGTTTTCATCTAATATTGAAAACAATTAAATACACTCTATTTGAGAGTATTTTATGATCATCTGCAAATATTTTGAGAGTCTCCTATAGGAATTCTGTGATTTATGTTTGTTTATTTTAATGCGAAATATTTAATGCTTGTAATAATTGACCAATTTTTATTGAGGCAATTAATTTTTTTTTACTTCAAAGGGCGTAGAAGTGCTCTTCGTCTTTTTTAATAATACAATATTTATTTTGTTTAATTTAGTATAACCGAGGTTCATTTTTCTAGTAGGGGAATTATCTGTATCTTGTTGGATGTGCGTAATCCAGTATTTCGAAAATAGTCTTTCCCACATTATGAATAAGATGGAAGGAGTGGGGTGGGGTAACCAATTTTTGCCTCAGATTTTCAACTTTTTTCCGACACCTCTTTTCAGGATTTTTTTAAGTATTGCAAGAATCTTGTAAAACTTACAACTTAACACATTTGTTCTAATTACTTTTATGTATGAATACTTCGGAAATTACGTTTGTAAAAAATGCAAAAGTTTTCTTTTTGAGATGCGACTAAAATAAATCGCTCATTGGTAATGATGCTTATTGGATACTAATCACGTTCGTAAGTGGTGATGGGTAATAATTCGGGAATAGTTTTCCCTTAGAGGTAAACGATGTCCATTACGTAGCTTAGTGCAGTTCGCTTTAGCCAGGTAGCCTTCAATTTTTTTTTCGATTTCCCCTTTCCTACGTGAAATCTTGTGCATGAACCAATTCTTAGCTCATATGTGATCAACAAGGTCGAGTGAGAGAGGGGGGGGGGGGGGGTTGACGAGGAAACCAATAATATGTAACTTATGAAGAACATATCAATTCACTGATGTTCATTAATCAGTGATGAAGTGATCCGTATTGATTGATCCCCATTGATAAGATCATAGTACATGGTTGTCTATCCTTGTGGCGCGTGTTTTAATTATCTATTGTTGTATTTGTTGATATCTTTTTTTTCAAAATCTAAATCTCCTCTTTAGCTTTATTTTTGGCATTAATCTTTTATACGCTTATCACTGCGGAAAATTGCACCAGTGATAAGCGTATATGTATTTCGATTTATTCTAACTCTCTGTTGCAATTTTTAAATCTCTATCGAATGAAACTTTGTTTCTTTGAAGATAGTTGTGAAATTTTTATGAACAATTCTGAGATTTAAATTTTTTTTTTAATTCCAGATTTTTTTTTCATAGAATATTTGCAGCTTCTATCAAATGCTTTCCTAATGGGACTCTCTCCTGATTTCACTATTATCCCTAACATATTTCAAATATCTCTTAGGTGATCAATACAATTTCGATGATTTAAGATGTCTTAAATCATTGATATAATGTAATCTATTGTGATATGCTGATACGTTTTTTATATGGTTGATATGTGCTGCTCATTGCCAGCAATCTATGCTCTCTTATTAGGTCAATCTTATTATGCTCTAAATAATGCCAATTTTCTGGCCTCATCATTTACGTTTGCTCATCCATTGGTATTTTTCTCTAATTTTTTAAATAATAATTAATAATTTGTGATATTTTTTTGTGAATATTTTGTTTAATTAAGTAATAAATTTTGTATTTATAAAACTATTCATCATATTTAAATAATTTTTTTCTTCGAAAATTTCAAATATCAGATTTTTTATTTCTTTATTTTTTTTCTGAATAACTGGAATGCCGTAAAGTTGCTCTCGACGCTAACGATCCTCGCAATGAGTTGAATAAATTTGCATAAGAGAAAGCTTAGAAATGAAGCATATTGCTTAATAGTTTAAATATGCTAATGAAGGGGCAAGAGCATGAACCAAGGCATCGTCGGTAAAGCTATACCTCGAGTGACACCCAGCTCCAAGTTTCAATTTACCAACTTAAATAGGCGGATGCAATCAATGAAAGAAATTTTCAATGGATTAATGAGTTCGATGAGTTGATCAATTATTTGTTTTTCGCATTTGTTGCAAAAGAAAGCTTTACTACGATATCGATGAGTTTCTCGTTTCGTTTAGGCCAACTACTGCCGCCTTTGTAATCGAATTAAATTTGCGCAAATCTTTACTATGGTTGATTATCTATCTGGCTATTATCTCTATAAAAATAATGATGTAGATTTTATGAAAGTGGGAAAAAAAAATTTATGAAAATCGATCACATTCTTTGCAATTAATAATAACTAAAAGATTTTTCCTAAATTTTAATGTTTAAAAATATATTTATATTTCGGTTTTATTGAAACGAAATTATCATCGATCATAATTGCAATATATAACGTTTTCATAATAAAAGATAAAATTTAATATTGCTTGTTCTGAATCATAGGATGTGTATAAACAGATGTCCCTCGATATCTTCATTGAATATCTGTTTGCTTTCTTTTCGATAAAAATGAAATAAAGCGAACGATTATGAATTCATTAACAAGGTCCATGAGAGCATAAAATACCCATACGACTATTTAGTACAGGAATGAAGTTATCACCAACAGTAATGTTGAGTTTTCCATTTCCATCGAGTTTCATACGTCTTTCCCTTGCCGCTACCCATTGTCCACCTGCCTTCTTCCATGTTTTCATAACCCAACGTTTATCGTAGCACTTCTTTCCTTCCACCTAAAATACTATACTGTTAAAGAATTCATCTTTCAAATTTGTAACAGTATATAGTCTATAGACGATGGATAAAATGAAGCAGTAAGGGAAATGTGCAGAGACCTTTAAAAATTCGCTATTTATAACACCGAAGTACCAAGTAAACATCAAAATTAAACATCCTTTGAATATAAAATATCCCCCATTTATATTCAAATTTCGTTTAAACAGTAATATTGCTGCTATGATAATCAAATGTAGCGCAAAAACGATTACATTTTAGTTATATTTTATGATTTTCGCGATAGTGAGATAGAACATTGCTAATATAAACCATGGGGTACTATTTATTTACTACTGTGGTGCTATTTAGTATTATCGATGCGCTGATTTAATCGAGATGACGAGAATGAAAAAGTGTTAAATGTAAGCACGTTAACATCAAAGTTCAACATTGCGAGTTTCCTGTCGTACATATATACACAAAATGCAAACTTTTTCAAGGATTTTTTTTTGGAAAAATTCTGTGAAAAATTCGAAATTTTCCATAAATTGCATTTTTTTAATATTTTCATATTCGAAAATTCTCATCAGGTGTGAACGCTTTCTGCATTCACCTATATTTACTATTCCAATTATTGTGGTACTTCAAATAAGATGGCATTAAGTATGACTTAAACGAAACCGAATAACAACCCAAAAGGGCACATACCATAGTTGTAACAGTTTGATTTTTGTAGACGAATTCAGTGATGGCAGTTTTCGTTTTTATTGACGGTACAATCGCTTGGAATAGAAACGGTTGTACAGTACGTGAAATTATAGTCAATTTGATTTTACATGTATCTGAATTTTGAATAACTAGAATCGATAGTAGAATCGGCACAAAGAGATGCATCTTCCTGGAAAATAAAGGAATTTTTTAGTGATTCAATCGATCTTTGAAAATAACTAATTAAAAAAAAAAAAATCTTCGTATAGACACCCATCGAATGTAGTAATGAAAGCAGCATATGTATGATAAATGGGTTGAGTGCATAACCTTGTATGAAAATGCGGAATTATTTGTAAATTTCCAGGGGAACGGGTTATTGGGCAGTGGGGATGGGTTCATTTAGTTATGCCGTTTAGTGTATGAAGAGTTTAAAAAAAAGATAATAACAAAAAGAATAACATTAAAAAACATAGTAATCTGGAGGGATTCCTTTAGATCAATAAGAACTCAGTAAAAAATATAGGAAAAAACTTTATCGCTTAAATTAAACAAACTTGAGCTCATCACCTATAGTAAATTCAATATATACTCACCAGGTGGCGCTTTTGCGGCTAATGCGGAAGTGAAGCTAGAGGTGAGGTGAAGCCAACAAACTGATTAATAACATGTTAGTAATTTCTAATGGTTGCATATTCATCTACTCACTTATTTGCATAGTTAATTAGTAACTACATAATATATTATTCACTCGATTATCAGCCACTCTACGAAATTTGCATATCTAATTGGTAGCGAGAAACCGGTTGATAACACCGATCGATTAATTTGCACCTATCCCTAAACCGGTCGTTTTGATGATCGCTGCGAATAACACATTACACTTAAGTATGGAAAAAATTTACTGTCTACTATTGATAAGGTAAACCACTTTTTTTCCCACATCATCAAACAACGGAAATTTTCACCTTTTTTTTCTATAATATAAAAAAATGCAAAGAAGCATGTGAGACGTCTGTATGAGTGTCTCTACCGAATACGGTGTTATTCATTCGGTTATCTACATCTTATTTAGGTTATCTATGCGTATCAACAATAAATCACTAGAAATGACCTAAAAATGACGCCGAAAGATTCATTCATCGACGTTTTTCAATCTTTCAATCACATTCAACTCTCTGTGGAATTTTCACAAAAATAGCAATAATAATCTTTAAAACATTTATCGTTTTAAATAATAATAAAATTTGTGTAATATTTAATACTTCGTTTATAACAATAACAATTTTAATACTTAAAATATTTGTTTTATTTATATCTCAACTTCCAACAATCGACAAATTTGAGGTCATAAAGGTTTTATAGGTTTTATAGGTCTTTTATATAGGTCATATGCTATATATGTGCTTTGGATCGAACATGATAGTATTTGACCACAACTACTCATAATATCCCCACTTGTTTTTAGTAGACTGCCGTTTGCGACTTTGTATTTCAGTATTTATGTTGTTTGCGACTGCAAAGTTTGCGACTTCCGTATAAGAATCGTTTATTTCAATCGATATTTATGAACACATATTGAAAGAAAAAAGTGAAAACGTAGGTAATTAATAAGCACCGAAGTCGGAATCGGCAGCCAATGAGTAGCGATCAAAGATCACCAGCTGGCAATAACTTTTTCGCGAGATCACTAACTACTTCTCTAGTAACAACAAACGCAATGTATCTCTATTAATTCGACAATACTTCAATATATCAGAAAATCCAACACAACGATTCACCAATACAAATGATGTTGAAATATTCGTATTTCTTTATTTCAAAGAAATTCAATTCGCTTATATGCTTGCGTTTTTTAACACTAGCATTGCAATTGCAATTGCAATTGCAATTGCAATTACAATTGCAGTACATTGCAAGAAACCACCACTTGTGATAATCATAAATATGCGTTTTAGTAGAGAAGCTCTTTTTAGACCAATATAAGTGTACTTAAATCATTTTTTTCACCATACTGATATATGGACGAATTTCTTGACGCAGCACTTTTCAAACAGCAATTTCTATGAAAAAATTTTATACTCCCTAATTAAATAATAAAAATCTTTTATGAAACACGATTAATCGTCCATATAGCATTGACCATGACTATGTATTCTAGGATCTACCAGCGACGACAATAAATCCAACTCTAGCACCTCTAGCTCCAGCTCTGCTAAACGATTGAGAAAAAAAAAAGTGCAAAAAAAAACCCCACTAATATTGCTAGATACCTTCATGAATCTATGCTACTCTATTCGATTAGCTAATCATCCTCTCTTGAGGTTAAGCATTAATAAATATGCCCGAGATATCAAATCTGACATAGAATAATACCAGGTCCAGGTGAAATACCGCCCAATAATGCAGGAGGTACACTGATATCGGTACCAATATAGATTCCATGCTCTACGATACCCACATGCATATTATATAAATTAATTGGTAAACCAATTGCAGGAAATGGTATACGTGTTCCTTTTGCTAACGCTTCATTTATCATCTAAAAAAAATAAATAAATAAACCATTTCATCACATATATAAAATTTAATTCCAATAATAATACAATATGTCAATAATAATTCATTTATAAGCATATCTGGACTAATTTTAGCATATTACCTAAGGAAATAGTCTAATGATTTATTTTCGATGAAAATTTTAAAATATGGTTGCAATCTTTGATGACAATGATTATGTTGTTTTATTTATTAAAATAAATGACTTGCGCTTAAGTATTCATATAAGCCTGAAAAGGAAGAAAGGAGTAGGAATTTCTTAGGCAATTATATCTCAGCTATTTATTATACGACATTTCTGCACTAATAAAAGAAAATTCGATGTGTTACTACAAGAAGGATATTATAAGATTTCATTTCATCTTCCTCTCTTCCATATATAAATAGCAACCCTCAAACTTTATCTTTTCTTCAAATCTTAAGCAGTAAACTCTTTTTGGTCTCACGGATCAGTCATTTCTTACTATCAGAAATTAAATGCAAATACGATAGATTTCATAATCGTCGGCTTTCATGGAGACATCAAAAGAGTTCATTCGAATGATTGAAATATGATCGTTTCATGCCCTCAAAATTATTGAGAGAGGGAAATTAATAAAACCCTCAAGGCAACCCGCAGAACGATTTAGATATCTTGCCAATAAGAGCTTTTTTTTTCATTACTATTAAGAACTAAAGTTACAATCACATATAACTTCTAGGCTAAGAATTACTTAAATAACAGATGTATTAAGTTTATTAACTTATAAGTATCGTAATTGAATACTGAAATAACTTCAATTGATCACTCACCTTAACAATGGAAGTTTTAGCAAGATTTGAGATACTATCTAATGCATCTTGTGTTATACCAAGAGTACCATCCGTATCGACAATCTTTAAAACACGTAACGCCATTGTACCACCAAGCCAATTACCACGAAGACGAACTGTTATATCCATTATAAGTGTTATACGCAAATTACCCACTCGGGTAGTTGTACCTTGCAAATACATAGTGGCATCCGCTATTAGATCCACAGTTGCCATACCTAAATATTTTTAGCATTGAAATATTTACATACCTATTTCAGCCGGGAAGCTTCTTAATTGCTTTGATCAATAAAATGTCGCAAATTTTTAATGAAACATAATTATTATCATATTTACCTCAATTACCATATTTTACCATATTATCGTACCACATTTGAATTATAAAACTGAAATTATTCATAACTAGTTACAATTGCTATTCAAGAAATTTCAAATTTCACATCGACCTAAGCAATTCAATACATTTTGATAGGCTTAGGCCAATCACTTTGAGTAGGAAAAAGCCAATCGAAGGCCCAGTTCTTGCTATGCAGCTGTCAGCATATTTTGACACATATGAATCATAGATAGTGTAACTGATGAAGCAGCCAAATTGCTGGCGATAGTCAAAAGCGTTGTTTTTCATCTAAGAATCTCGAAAATATTTAAATGAAATATTAAATAAAATGTCTAAAAGAGAGAGGGAGAGAGAGAGAGGGAGAGAGAGAGGGGAAGAAAGAGAGAATACCAACCTCCATTCCTAGCACTAATAATCACCGATGGAGCACGAGCAGTTCGAATAATAAGGAATAGCTTTCGATTGGGATATTTCTCAGCAATAGCGGGTGCAATATCACCAATACATACACCCAACGCTTCTAGATCGGCGATATTTTGACGTTTTGTTCTTCGTAATAATCGCAATATTTTACGTCTCTATAAAGATAACATTTCACCTTATTGTATCAGAAAATTTGAAAAACATTAGTGCAGTTACTTAAAGCAAAAGAAAGGAAAGAAGCGAAACATGAAATAATTTCGAGTTGTTCGTCAAAACGCTGAATTTAAATTTATTACGTCACTCTTGATTTAGAAAAAAAACTCGTCTATGAAAATAAATAATTTTTATAGCTAGTATGAACGTTACTGGATTAAGGATAGGTCAATCGATTATCGAAAGGAATTCTTCCAACAAGTGGAAGGATTTGAATTACCGATGCAAATGAACTCATAAGAGGGATTGACTCGAAGATCGCACATTACCACTGCTATTTGTTATAGCAAAATCGACCTGGAAAAATTTCCAAGAATTTAAGTCTATTCTACGACAGCACAAATTAAAGGTTAAAAGATAAGCAATTCTCACTTTCGATCCACCTTACCATTGTTCGCCGAGTTTCCTCGGAAGTCGTTTCGGTAGTCTCTTCGTAATCCTCACCGCATGTTGTATTCAAAAGATTACTAAATGCTGCCATTTCAGGACCAATACGAAACGCGAGGAATTCTCGTCTAAATAATAATAATTTGAAATCATTGAAAATTCTTTTTAAAGATAAAATTTCTTCAATAAAACTCTATAAATGGTACTCGAAAATTTTTCATAAATATTATTGAATATTTTATAATACTATTGTTTATTTGATTGTATTATTCTATAAAAAAATTGTTCAATGAAATTATATTCAATAAAAAGTTTTGTATTCAATGAAAATATCACTAATAAATAAATAAATAAATATTAATATCTCTCGGCAATCTAAAGAACTAAGATAAGAAGCAATGATTAACTAACTTATGCATCCAATAGAGTAGAGAGTTGACAGTGTAATCGCTAAGAACAGCCTCAACCATTGGTACGCCAAATGCATAGGGGAAAAAAACAGGAAATGGTCCAAAAGGTGTGCCACCCCATCCACGAGGACTAAATTCACCACATAGATCCACTATAAAATCATGATTCGTTGAATATGAACTCATAAGGCGCAATGATAATCCCAAATCGGAAAGCTTTCGCTGAAAATTTTACATTCATTAGATATAGATAGATAATCATGGAAAATAAAGCATATGTACAACATCACTATTAATGGTGGTAAAATTTTTGTATATTTTCGCTCAGATGTGATCCTTTAATATCGGGCAAGTGTGTGACGAG
This sequence comes from Baylisascaris schroederi, assembly GCA_006503575.1. Classification (NCBI taxonomy): domain Eukaryota; kingdom Metazoa; phylum Nematoda; class Chromadorea; order Rhabditida; family Ascarididae; genus Baylisascaris; species Baylisascaris schroederi. The sequence goes on along the minus strand of QEWY01000838.1, from coordinate 36,285 downwards.
GTTTATAACATTATTCGAAGGAATAATGGGCGATCGACAAAAGGAATATGCCACAACACCTAAGCACTAAATGAAATGCACCTTTTTTTTGGCGTGATGTTCTATCATTATGGTATTTCTGTTCGATAGTATTTATGCTACCACATATTCTTCGATAGCAAAAATCCTATTATTTCACCCTATTATTTGGTGGTCATAATATTGGACAATATTGTAACCACAAAAGATACCACTTCTTCCTTCTTAGCCTGATGAAAAACCAACTTTTCCGGTCAAACTTTACATAGGATATTTAAAAAAAAAGAAAGGAGAAAGTAAGGTCATTTGGCATAACGCAACGACTACATGTAAGGGGGGCCGTTAATGATGTAGGAAAATTATTGAAAAAAAAGCGGCTAATATAAAAACGAAAATATTATTGGTGAGGTGATAATTTTTTAAATCAGAGAAACAACAAATAGCCAACGCTTTGACAGTAGAACATTTATAGAGAACAATGAAAATCATCAGAGTGGAAAAGATTGATTCATCGAGCAATTCTCTCATCCCTCCAATATTTTAATATTTAGATCTTTAAGTTGTTATCAATATATCCTTATTTGATCTTTTTTTGACCAAACAAAACCCAAATTAAATTTTGAATTAAAAAAAATAGATCACTAATAGAAGATTTTCGAATATTTGATCTCTAAAAGAGCTCAAAAATAAATAAACAAACCAAATCGAGCGATCGAAGGATATTTTGCACGGATCCTGCTTGCATAGTTGCACCTGGTGATGGACATCCTGCACATGGACCACCAACCATTCGCTTCTGAAATTTATTAGAACTATTTGATTCCAATCATATATTCATCGAGTTTGTAGCAATTTCGAATGGATTTTAGAGATATAGCATATAAAGGGGGTTGAAGGCAAGACTGGAGGGGGGCTAGAACGAGAGGGGGTTTTGAAAAATTATTTAAAAAATCCAGAAAGAACATATCATAAAGCTTTCGTTCTAACGGCGTTTATCATCCGTGCACTTCGTTGCTGTTGGTTGGATTGATTAGGTCGTGCATTTGAATAAGGAGGTCTATACCGTTGAATTGGTGCTGATTGTTGCCTCCTAGGTGGTTGAGGAGAAGGCATCGAAGTTGACGGTGGAGTACGTTCCATACCTCGACACATCGGTGAGTAACACTGTAAAATTTCGAGGTAAATTAGCTATGAAACAGCAAATTTTTTTATTTTTTATTTGGAATTTATTGTGATGACAATCTTGGAGATTCGAATGCAAAATGTATGGAGCTACGCTTAGCTTGATTTCTCTTTCTGCCTCACATGTAAGAGAAAAGCGACATACGTATGCAGGTATTTGTGGAGGTGCGCCAAGAACCGAGGTAACGAACGATAGCATTTGTGATAGTGGTATCACTTGAGGTAGATTAGCCAACATTGGATTCACCATATTATTGATAAGTCCTGGTACCATTCCACATAGCTGGTTCGGTAACATTTGTCTCACTTGACCGGCCACCATATTCTATAAATTATGAACGTTGAATTATATTATCTTCATAATCTATTATAATCTCTTTAAATATCAAATTTAAAATCATTTTTGAAATTGTTTTAATTTTGCTTGCAGAATGAATTGCGCAATATTTGATCGTTAATTCTGCTATGAAAGTTTTATTCATCATTAGCAATAACAAAAGGTTTAGAGTTGTCCTATATTTATATTGCCTTTATTATTCACGCTCGTTGAAGACCTGTTTTATTGGTACCTAGATTTCTACTACACCTATCACCTATGTTATGGTACCTATCCTTTATTATACCTCTTTAATGGTGGAGACTTATCGCTGTTCTGCTCTATTTTAAAGAAATAAGCATTGCATGTGTTCTTTTATGCAAGTAGGGTCAAAGTTCACTAAGGATCAAAGTTCAAATTGATCAGCTTGGACTATCACAAATCCCGTTAAATTGACTAGCTTCTAGTTTAGCTCAATTATACCAAATCATAGCAGATTTTTATATAGAATATGGGCTCTCTTAAAGGATATTATATACTTCCTATTTCAGCATTTTCAAAAGCATTCCCATCTCAACAGCTGTTTTTTAAAGTATAATAGTCTTTACTCCTCTTCAGTGATATTATTCCTCTCCCTTTGCTTAAAGTCATATCCATCCCTCTTTCATTACTTAAATATAGCTATTAAAAATCTTCAAAAATACTCACTCTGAAGGCAGTGTTAATAGCGAAACCAACGATGCCACCATTCATAACATAAATATTCACATAACCAACGGATGCCGAACATGCAGATACGACTACGGCTGGTCCTCCCATATTGTTCGTAACAAGAGTGAGTTCGACATCCAACGATATCTGAAATATTTAATCATCTTTCTTTAATTTAGCAATAAATATTATGCTATTATGCAATGCTTTGCATAATACTATACTAAGTGGTTACTACATAAGTACTATTGCATATTTCGCTATTTTTTACATAATTAGTTCGCCCTTTTTTT
>QEWY01000838.1:0-27389 GCA_006503575.1 Baylisascaris schroederi | reverse complement strand
CAAAAAACAGTGAATATTGCAAAGTTTTCCACAGCACAAATCGCATCACCCTTACTGATACAGAAAAGAGCTAATTTTTCGATTGTAGAGGAAGAGGGTTTTTTACGGTAGATTTTCATCTATACACTAGTCGTGAAACATGAGCTACCGTAATGTTTCGAAAAAGAACCCCTCACCAGGTAAATGCCTTCTCATCTTCAATTGGAAGGTGTGAAAAGCGATTAAAAGGGAATTTTGGAATAATTTTGAAACTTTTATCACAGTAGAAATAATTGCCTCTAAACGTTACCAATATATGATGCTTCCTAAGTAAAGAAATTAGCGTAAATAAACTTGTCAAGAATTCCTGCTATTGTAGAAGTATACCGTAGTTTCCGCCGACACATTTACCAACTCAAGAAATCTGCGACCGTAATTTTTTTATTCGTATATCAATCTATTTTCCAAAACATTTTTTTTTTGTAATTAAATATATAAAGAATTTCACTCACTAAAATCGATGAATTAAAATAACTCTTTTATTTTACCTCTATTAGCGCTTCATTTACAATAATATGGTACTTCGTTTAGAACTCCACAACTTTATGTTAAAATCCAACCTATTATTTACTGGTAAAGTTGAGCATTTTCTACTTCCTCATCTCTTCGCTTAACTTTTCTTCAACTTGAAATCAAGTTTGATAATTCAACTTGAAATCAAGTTTGATAATTCAACTTGAAATCAAGTTTGATTATTCATCTCTTTCAAATTCTTAATCTAACAACGATATTTTAATTTCTTCATGTGAAAATTTCGTAGAATAATGTCACAAACAATGGATAGTTTCCTTCTGGAACGAGGAGAGGATTCGTTATATGTCAAAGGTGAGTGGTTTATGCGACATGAATTTGTATGGGATTGAGGTGTTTATAGTGGTTTGTTGAATAGTAAATTTATGCTATCGTTTTTTCTTATTCATTATGTGGGATTATTGCAGGTAAACATTGTTAAATAATGCACTAGATATCTATAATTCTTGAGCCTCTTCCCAAATTCCTCTTTTTATTCGTTGATTTGTACAGGTGATTTACCTATATTTGAAAGGTGGTTTTTTTTTTGGAGAAGAACATTTGAAATGCCATTGCTTCATTTGCCTAGAGAGATAAGTGCATTTTTTCGTTGTTTATTGCAAGCTTCAGCTTCTTATCATGTCATTTGTTCCACTCCTTAACCCTCTAGTTTTCCATCATTACCACTTCCGTTCAGTTAAAATGATCGTTATGCCGATGTGGTCACGTTTTCTTGCATGAATAGGATCGTGCTTCTCGTTGAAGCATAGGTTGGCCCCTTTCCTAAAGCTTTGGCTTGAATTCGGTTCAGTGCATGTTGGAGACTGGACCGGCGCCGCGTTTAACTCATGTTGATGTGGTGGTTGCTTAAATCCGATCTTATTTCCGCCGCCGGCAATAACCGTACCAAGAAGGTAGTCGAATCCAGTCGAAGCTCTGCTTTTCCAAGGGTGGCGCGGTTGAAATCAAAGCCACACGCATGGCATTAAACGCTTACTTCAGGAGAATCTTCCATTAAGTAAGGATAATTATTGAATCTGTTTATTATTGAGTAAGGTTCAACGGATTTTTGGTACCGTCTGCTGATCGGTGTTTCCAGAATTTTTTATTCAACGTCTAGAGGAATGATTCAGTGATGTGAACAGAGCGCCTATCAAAAAATTTGTCGTTTTTATAGAGGCTGTCACTTTTTACGAATATTTTTGAGGCTGTGATTTGGTATTTTCAGGTTGTTTTATCTCTTAGAGTTACGATTACTCACCATATTAAGAGGTGAAAAAATGAAACATATATGAGTCGTCGCAGCTGGCATTTTTTTTCACATACAGATTAAGGAGTAGGGCCCGAAATTTGTGCCGTTCACACTGACGAAACGTTCCCTCGCACTTCATCTGTTCCCGCTGTTGTTTGGTACGGGTGCGGATGAGATGCAGTTCCATACTCTAACCTTAGCTGCAGTTCGGTGCTCTGACCTTAGCTGCAGTTCAATACTCTAACCTCAGGTGCAGTTCGATATTCTAACCTTAGCTGCAGTTCGATTAGAGGTTGCACACTCACAATTCGTTGTGGCGTCGACATGAGTGATTGCCTTTCTACTCCTCTGTCTCGCCTCTCCGACCCATCTACCCCGCATCCTCACCCCCTACGCCTATTCACCATCACACTGAAGCAAGTAATTCAACTCTAACTAATATGTTCCTTCTGCACACTGGATTCTGCATCGAACTGGTGAATGGTTTAAATTCTCACTCGTTTGCCTTTGAGGGACGTCTTTATGTTCATAAATATGTGGTTGTCTGGTATATTAATACCATAGTGGTGCAACACCGTAATGCTGATGGTACGTCTTCGTTCTGCTAAGGAAAAAGACCACTGAAATCCATCATCATCGTACTAGAAAAGTATCACATATTTCATATTTTTCTTATCGAATTCATTTGCTACTATCAACTGTAATGCTTCTATTTTTTATGTTTGTTTGTATTTCCTCGTTTATTTCAGCATATCTTTGTCTCTATGTAGTCACTGCTATTTGCTGTATTAATTCGAGGTTGACGCTAGTTTTCTAAGTGGTGATAAGTTACGTGACACTTGTTTTTCAGGAAGTTCTATACTAATGTGGGCATAGGCCTAAGTGAAACGAGTTCTTTTATTGTCGAAAGGAAAGGAAAGGAGCCGAAATGCGATCACGCAGTGGTTCGGGCGTTCGATTGGATCGGCTCATGTATCTCGTCGAGAAGACGATTTTAAGCCAACAAAATCCGATCACTGGACTTTTCGCTACCGATAAAAAGGTTTCTTTTGGTACTATGCGGGATCGAATTGTTTTCAACGAAAAATCTCTGGATTTAATACATGCTATTGTTGATTCAAGAATGGCTTCTGATTCTTATAGCTGTTTGAGTGGTGGCGAGGTGGGGGAGGGGAGGGNTTGTGTGCTGACGTCACAAACGTTAGTTCGGCAATCGTTTATTGGCACGTATACGTAATAAATTTGTTGAATGAGAAATGCTAAACTTGAAGTTTGAAAAATATCTGAAGGCATTGAATATTTCTGCAATTTGAAATTTTTATTATATTAGATTGGAAAATTGACAACGAATAGAATGCTTCTTTTTTTAGCACTTTAGGTTTTCATTGTGGTTTTTTTGAGGAGGGGTTTTATCGTTTAATGGCGGTTCTATGGATCCTTTACCTCTATCCGCATCATTCCCAATGGCGGTTCCTAGTTATAGCACTATTGGGTTTTTCTTCGGTATTTCTGAGGTAGAAATCGATAAATGATGTTACGTGATACGCAAGGTTTTTCTAGCTTATGGTATTTCAGTTCAATATCACAGCAATTTTGAGCGTGGAGACGGTTGACAAGATTTAATTCTTGCTGAAGATATGTTTAAAAATTCTTAAATTGACAAGGCAAAAACAATTTTTACTGTTGTAATTCAATGGACAATGCATTTTCTCTATTTTCTTAGCCATTGTGATGGCTTTAAGTGATTGAAATTCGGGAATTATGTGAATTTAAATATTTAATTAAATCAGATAAATGTTGAAATAAGTTGGTATTGTTTTTATTCGTTTGTTTTTCCTTCCGTAATTGTTTAGTAGGAGATTGGAAATTGCAAGAATTTATCGTAGTTAATGTCATATGTTGTAAAATTGCAGAACTTTCCGGGCCATGCTTGGGTACGAGATAATATTTACGCGGCACATGCATTATGGGCAATGTATCGTGCATATCAGAAAAGTGCTGACTTCGATGAGGATCTTGCTAAGGCCAATGAACTTGGCCTCACTTGGTAAGTTGTCTTTTATTTATGCAAATCTTTTTTGTTTTATGCATTTTCAATTTATTGTTATTCGAATGAGGGTAATTGTATGAATTTATATTGCTATTAGATGCTTTCTGTTTTCCTATTGTTAACTCCAGCTACTATTTATCTAGTGTTCACTCATCATCAACACAGCCCTTCCTAACCATTCCCCTTCCTTCCCATATACATTCCTATCTTTCCTACCTCACTCTCCTATACCACATCCATCCATATCCTTCCCACATTATTGGTGTCCCTTTTCTTATAGGCGTCTTAAAGTTATTTAAGCGATAGATACAGATAGCCTTGATATGACTCAAAATTTAGCTCGATTACCCAGAAGTTCATAGTTATTTAGTTGTTCAAAACTCTATAAGATGATTAGAGTATCTTTTAGTTGATTAGGAGCAATAGTGAATTGGGTGGAGTCTGTTTTCTTCAAAGTTGGAGTCTTAAAACCCTTATCACCCGATGTTGAATGATAATATCCACAATTTAGTGTATTAAATGCAGCAATGATATTGCTAATTCAATCGTTCTGACGTATCGATGACAATATTTTTGACATGTATCGTTGAATATATAGTCTGAGATAGTGAAGCAGGAGATGAAGAGGAAAGAGCAAACAGCATTGTATTCGACTGCGTAAACAATGATAATTTGGTGACTTAACAAAAAGTGGAAGAGTACATGGGAGTGCCTAAGGCTATACGCTTTGTAAATTTCACTGAATGCACTCTGCCGAATTGCAACGTAAGTAGTAGAAGAAAGGCAATCTCGTAATGCCTAATATAAAGAGTTCATTTTTGTAATCATCTAGATGTTTACTTATGAATCCTTCGGCTGTTCTCACTCACGTAGATTGTTTATTGCTTATTCGAAAATAGGTAAATCGATGCAAAAAATATGCGAGAGATTCAATCTCAGTGATAAACTACAAAAGACAGGATAATGCGGGTGGTATTATGAGAGTCTTGGAAGAGGAATCTGAAAATGATCAGAAGTTTCTTAGGATGACTTGACGTACCATTTGCAAATTGTTCTGGTGGTGTGTTTATTGAAGTGGTAGAAAGGAACAAGTACCACACGCTTGGCAGATTAGTGGTTTCTACTTCCTGGGATTGCTCGCACAGAGATTTGTTGTACGAAAGAGATAAGAGAGCATGTTTGTTGAGTAATGAAGGAAAACTTTTTTATAGCACGGGAATTTTTCTCTTTCAAGTAAATGGGTGCTAGTGAAGGTGCCAAGAAATGATGCATTTGTTGCAACTTGGATTTCTAGCTGATGTGTTGATTACTTTAAATTTCTTTTGATTAAATTTGATCTCGTTGTAAATTTCCTGGTTGCTTTTTTTGAGGATTTGGGTAATTTTCCCACATTTCAGATCCTTGAGGGCATACTTAATGGGTAATGGTTCTTAAATTGAGGTATGCCAAGAGTGATTTACAAAATTAAACTGGTTAGTGCTATAAATTTTTGGCAGCTGACCTACTAATACGAATTTTTGCAGGCTTGCAAATAGTGCGTAATTTCGATGAGGTTGCATTTATACAGAATCTCGTCTATTATATTGAAACGAGCTATCGAACTGCGGTTAGTTGCGGCATCGTTTTTTATGCAAAAGTAGCGACAAATTGTAGGTGATATTTGCTTGTTCGGAGCGATCATTGCAATGTGACAAACCAACATAGTTGTTATTCAAACTAGCCAGTCTACAGTTGTGTTTATCAGATATTTAAATTGTTTTTGCATATTTTGGCAATGACTTTTTTTATAACGTTGGTGAATGGGTGGCAAACCATTCCTTGAGGGTGGATGTTGTGCTGATCTTGTTTGTTGATGTGTTTTTGTGAGTGCTGTAAAATAGAGAACACCTTTTGTTTACGTATTGATAGAGCAGGTTGGTAATTGCATATGGTGTTTTTAGGATTATGGTATATGGGAAAGAGGTGATAAGACCAATCAAGGCATCAGAGAACTGAACGCGAGCAGTGTTGGAATGGCTAAAGCGGCTTTGCAGGCTCTTAATGATGTTGGCGACTTGTTTGGTGATGGATCCAAAGGTATGCCTTTCCGAATTGTGTTTTGCACTTTAAGAGTATATATATATATATATATATATATATATGCTGTTAAATTATTATTAGTATTATTGCTGTTAAAAGACGAATATATTTTTTGCTGTTGCTGTTCACATTCATTCTTTAATTTAAGCAAAATCCTATAATTTTCAGGTTCCGTAATCCATGTATTGCCGGATCAGATCGAGCAGTGTTCGGCTGTGTTAACGTCAATGCTACCAAGGGAATCGTTTTCTAAGGTAGTGTTCACGAATCGGCTTTTGAGAAACACACATATATCAACTTGTTCATTCTCGCCATCTATTCTTTGACGACTTCAATTCGTCAGGTGTAATGTGCTAGAAACTGTTGCTTCGTTGTTACGCTAATAAATTCTAGGGATTGTAGTATTTTCCATATTTCAAAACGATCGTATTTTTGGGGTAGCGATGAAGTAGCCATATTTAAGGTGGAAGTCTGTGGAGTCTTGATCTGCAATCCAGGATGAAACGTCTGGATGGGGCATATCATTGCTTTCCGCGACTGCTGTGTTACCTCTTTGTGCACTCTGTTTTCGACATCAGTAAACCTTTTATTTTACTCCCTTCCTACATACACCACCTCTGGCCAAAAATGCTCGCAGACGTCATGTTAATAAAAAGTTTGTGGAATTTACGACCTAAGATAGATACAAGCAATTAAATAGAAGTTGCTGTGATGATACAAGCAAGAAGATAAAAGGTACAGGCGAATGAAAAATATTGGTCATTAGGGAGTAAAAGTTAAGGAAAGTGTTTGTGTCTAATATGCGCTAGTAAATGAAGCATGCTTGATTGGATCGTTGAGGCTGATCGATAGTTTACCACTAGGAGACGGATTCGGCGCTCTTGACGGTAATATCATATCCGGCGTTCGCCGTAGAAGATCAGCAATTAATCCAAGTGACACGAGAAACAATAACCGAAACACTTTTGGGCAGATACGGGTGCAAACGATTTCTGCGTGATGGATATAAAACGCCACTCGAGGTATTGCTTTATTGTGTTTTGAATATTATTACATCAAACAAAATATTGATTTCTTCCTTTCTTTGATTCTTTATTAGTGAAAGGTTTTTTGTCCGTGTCTTGAAACGATATGCAATACAATTTAAGTGTGTCCTAAGTACAGGTAGAGCAGTTAAACGTTGTGCAATACACCTTAAGTTTAGACGAGATGGGGCTACAAACAATTAAGGTATGGTATCAGTGAACAAAAGTTTCTAGTTGCCCGCCTAAATTTGGTTTTTGAGTACTCGAGGCTACGACAGGTGAGGAAGATTCACTATGTGCATTATCCAAACCCACGATCATAATTCCACCGGTTAATTGCTATGTAAATTTCGCTTCTGGGGAGGGGGGGGGGGGGGGGGGGGGGGAAGAGGGAGGCCATTGCTTTTGTTAGATTTGGATCCGCTGCGGATAAACTTGCTTTAAAATAAGTGGCTTTAATCTTAACTTGTTTTCTCCTGTGCGCAGTTAAAATCCAGCAGATTTATTTTAGGACCCGTCACGTTTATATTACAATAATTCGGAGCTGCAACAATTCGAGGATATTGAATGCGAATGGCCACTATTCATTTGCTATTTGATGCTGGATGCGATGTTTGCTCGTGATGACTTGATGGTGGAGCAATATTGGCGCATTATGGAAGATGTTCGTTCATAGCGTTCTCTTTTTGCTATTTAACGAATTGGGCATGATAGTATTCATAGAAGAGAGAATGAAATTTAAGGTGCAAAGAACATCTGAGACTCGAAGCTTAGCTTTTGTACTGCTGGTCTGCCAGTGGGTGATTTGCTTGCTTCGACCTTCTTAAGGGTCGTCGAACGATGGACGGCAGAAGAGCCGTACAACAGCGTTGAGGTTATTGTGTGATGCGGAATATCTGCCCCTTGAAGGCATTGATAAACTGATAGTGATAGTATCGTCGTTTACCTGAGTGTAGAAGAGAACTCGTTTATTTGAGACCACCCATTTTTCGAAATAATTGTAACGATGAAATGATTATTGGGTTATATTTTTTATTGCAAGTAGATTAAGTTTTAAATAAGGTTTTGTTGAGTTATTTCGAAATAAATTAAATAAGGTTTTCGAAATGAATGAGGAATGTATAAGAAGTATCGTGGAACGGTTGAAGGATTAGGATCCTTTGAAATGAAGCATGGAAATCTACCTGCATTCATAAAATGCCGCAGTAATCCTTACTTTATGCTATAAGCAGATCCCACTGTTACGAAGTTTAATGTTTTATCAATTCGTTAGTGATACGAAAATAAACTTCTTTATATTTTGAGTATCTGAGTGTACGGAGCGTTAACGAAAGTAGTATCAATTGCTTAATGATGATATTATATATGCAGATAGTAGTAGTCAGTGGTGGATGTCGTCTAGTACCCGAACTATACGCTGTACCTTACGATAAGGTCGCCGCAGAGAAACGACAAAGGGGAACACAGGACAGAGTTGCTGCTGGAGCAACGTATGCTTTTAGATTCTTGTCTTTGTGTATTTTTACATCATTTTAAAAGACGTTTAGCGGAAATGTTGGGTTAGTAAAAATATTTGTATGATCAATGACATGTTTAAGTGTGATCTATCAGCCGATTCATCTTGAGGCCTTATATTTTTTTGTTGGGATTCATCCTTTGAGGAGACGTGTTGTTTTCCTCTTCATTCTTTGAAAATTGTTATTGATATGTTTTGTGATAAAAACATTGATATGATATGATAAAAAGTCATCTCCTATTTCTTTGGAAAATCTAATCCCACCTGATATTTTGTTATCAACCTTGATTAGTGCTCGGTTTATTGGAATTATCAATGAAGTTGAAATTAATGTTGTGAAATATCTCGGTGATGAGCACTTTAAGATACTCATAGGATTGTATCTTTTTTCAGGCCATATCTTTGGGCACAGTCGTTATATATAATTTGCTGTCTGCTTTACGACGGTTTCCTCACGCCTGCTGAATTAGACCCATTGAGTAGGCGACTATCTGCTTACGAAAAACGACCACCATGTGAGGTGCAAGGTCGGTAATTAGAACCATTATTTGAGAAAAAGAGAGTTCAAGCAATTACAACTTCCTCCTATCAGCCTTTAAGTTGTTCGGAATTATTTTTTCTTACTGGGATGCCCTTTTGCAGTGATGCCCACTTCGACGACTCTTTGATCTGGATATTAGAGGGAAAGCGGCATGAACCTCGAGTAGTGTTGTTGGAAGATGAAAACAGTAGTGTTGAAAAATCTGGCGAGGATTTACATTCGCTCATGTTGACTTTTTTTTTAAAATCGTTCGCCCTTGGAATCTTTCTTGGCTTTTGCTTGTCGTCTTTTTTGCTCAGTTTCACTCCTCTTGTTCAAACATTTCTGAAGAGTCTCTAAGGAAAATATTCTGAATGCAAGCAACGACTATACCTCTTGAAATTGTGGTATTTTGACATCTTTCTTTTCTATTGACCGACTTAATTTTTTGGCACCAAAGGGCAGAAAGCTCGTGTTTTCTGGTCAGGAGCAGTGGTACATCTGGATGGCTCAGCCGGTAAAGCGTCGCTCTCGAAATCTTTATCTCGGATTTCGAATCTCGTCTTGCTCGTGTGGTTTTTAGTTGTTGGACAGGGGCTGCATTCTGTCTTGCATTAGTTGGATCTGCTGTTATTTGAAGATTATTTTCAGTATCAATTCTGGCGGAGACGTGTGAAGTGCAACAAGAGCTATTAACGCACGGTATTGTGGTGCAGAATGTCGGTGAAATAGAAGAAGTTTTCAGCATTCAACCGGCATCTTCTTTTGCAAAAATTCTCTCGCGGTTCCTTTTTTTAAAATTTTTTTGCTTGCAATGGTTTCACTTATTTTTTTGTTTTCATTAAATTTGATATTTTTTTCTCATTTTTTTCCACCCTTTAATTTTTATAAGATAATTTTTTATGACGATGAAGAGGTCATATGTTTCAGTTTACGAAGTGATCTGTCTCTACATTTAATCTCTCTAAAATACAAAACAGTTTTGGGAGATTATGAGTACCATAAATTCAGGTTTTATAAGTCGATAAATATTCTTTATGATGTTGTAGTGAGATGAAGAGTTGGAAGGAGATGAGTTGCAGATTGGGTCAATCAAAGAAATTGAATCTTACCGGTCGATCGCTAGATATTGATGTCGGTGTGTTGAGTACGAGTCGACTCTATCAACTTGGACAAAAATTCGTCATTTTCACGCCACAGGTGTTAACTTAAATTTGCATATCGAACTTTATAAATATTGAATTATATTATGCAAAAAAGAAAAGAAATTTAATTACCAACCGAATGTATTGCGCAAATTCATCTCTCTTTTTCTTCGGAGTTCACTGAAGTTTTGCCTCATTTTAAAGGTAACTTTTTATAAATATGAAAAGGTTTTATTTTTAATTGTTTGTATGATAATTTTTTAAAATATATTTTTATTATATTTGAACAAATATGGAATATTATGTATTACAGGAGGCTGGGCAAGTTTCGATTGGGCAATAAAGCATCACATAAGGAAAAGAACGAAGAAGAGAATAGTGGGGCACTTATTGTGCGTTTGCTTTTGTTTGATAGTTCGATTGTTATTATTTTCACTTGTTTCACTTTAGAGTTGTGATGAAGGACGTATCGGAGTTCTTCCGCACAACGGCGGTTAGTAAATTGGAGTTTCACGACGGAAATGTGGATGATTTAATAAGCGAAGAAGGAGAGTTTGAGGCAAGAGGAATGTATCGAAAGCTACCATCAGCCGATGACGACCAGAATTTGCGTTAGATATCATTTAATTTTTTTTTTTCTGAAGCGGTCTGTGGTATGTAGGGATCCATCTAGTGCGATTCGAAGGAGCCGACTTTTTATCAATGATATTGTCGGTTTCTTGAAATTCTTTTGATATAAGTTGTAACCAACTTATAGATATGTGTTCCCTGTTGGAGCATTGAAAAACTCTAACTCATAGCTTCGCATTTATAAAAGATTGCAAGGTTTTTTTCCAGCATATTCGATATTGAGGTCATTTAATCCCAATTCCCTTCCTCCGTTCCCCTCCCCTCCCTCCCCCTCGCCCCCTTCCACTTGTCATCTGTAGAAAGTACTGCTAGCGGATGTCCCACCTGTGCATGCGGGTGCCTTACTGTCTTAATAAACTTCGAGTCGTGAGATTGAACCTTTGAGATAAATATGAGGTCATTAGCAAAGTTACGAATGCGTAGCGTTAATGATTTGATGCGAGAAATTCGCATATGCATAAAGCGAGATTATTATTGTTGCAACTTTGCTTAAGGTTGTGGGATGGACGATAATAAAAAGAAGGATCACGTTCGCTGTAAGTTTTAGTCATATCACCTGTTCTGTCCTCTGTGGAGTTTTTCCTTTGCTTTACTATTATATCATTTTCTTTTACGCTTTATGATGGGCACTACTGAATCATCATAAAGAGTCATAGAGGTAAGCATATACCCAGAAAAAAGGGAAACAATTTGATTTCTCCTCTAAGTTTTATCTAAATTTATCCAAGTTTTTCTAAGTTTTTTGAGGTACCAATGGTCTGAGCAAATTTTTGAGATAATGCAAAAGTTTTATCGATGGTATAGTTTAGAAATGAGGAACCAACTTCTATTTTTGGCGTAATAGTTCTATTATTCTCTATTGGTTGTGGATGAAAGTAAGAATTTCCTCTTTATTAAAGATGATTTCATTTGTGCATGTAAACGTTGCAATAGTTTGGGATTTTATATTTCAAGGCCTATTCATCTTTTTCTCCTTATATCGCTATACTTTTCCCATTCATTTTTCTTTTCTAAGCATAGAAATCACTCTGCTAACATATATTTATTTTTACCGATTTGTTCTAACGTTGGTGGTGGTGAAAGGTTTGTATTGTATTCTTTTTTCTTTTTCTTTTTTTTAAAACTTACATCAATATTTAGTTAAATGAAGTCCCTGGGCAGGAGGTAATTGATTTATCAATCCACCAGTGCTCCCTTTTTCATCGAAGGAGCAGTTGGTGAATGAGTGTTTCTTATTCAGAATGTGTTGTCGAATAACTTCCTCCCCTTTTGTTTCCTCTATACCTGGTCATTGCCGTCTATCAACTGTAGCAGCTCTTGTTGAAGAATTTAGTGATATTTCATGTAATAGAAGATTGCCTTGTTTTGCCGTAGTGACTGCGTGACGATTTAAGTTTATCGTTTCATATGTCGTTTAGAATTTTAGATCAAGATAAAGTTGGAATGGAAACCCAATCTCATCAAAGTTTCGTTGAGAATCGGGGCAATGATGAGGGGGTTTAAGAATTTTCCGGATGAGAGAATCTGAGAATTCTCCTCTTGAGACGGTCTGAGAATTTTCCGGATGAGGCGGTCTGAGAACCTTCCGGATGAGGGGATATTGGAATTTTCCGGATGAGAGCTCAGTTTTGTGATCTAAGAGAAATTTCCGCGCAACCCTTGCGTTTTTATCGTCATTTTTGCTGTGTTTTGCTTATTTCCTGAAGTCACTTCTTGCACTATGAAACATTTATTGTTGTGTAAGTTCTCTCCTGATCTTCAGGCTGATTTTTTTTTTTTTTTGATTAACCTTGATTACTTTTCCTTTTTTTTAAATTTATTATTTTTCAGTTTTAACACCGAAAAAGATAAGTCGATCGCTTTCTTCAAGAGGAGATCATAATGAGCAATTCGATATCGTTCAAAAGATGTCAATGCGTCATCGAAGTGTAATGTTGGATAGTAATGATGCTGGTAGGATTTATATTTTTTCTTATATTTCATATCAGCTGTTATTTTCGGGTATAATATGGGAGAGTGTTTCTCTTATTCTTTGGTAAATCCTTATTGCTGCAGAAAGAAGTAGAGGAAGTAATTTTATGTCGGAGGTGTACTTAGAGGTTTACTTAATTCGAAGATCTTTAAGTTCGCATAATCCATTTTTTGTTAACTTTATGGCTGTTAAATCTCCATCGGTCAAGCATCGGCCTAACAATTTGTGATCCTCACTTAGCTTAATAATGATAAATAATATTCTTTGGGAAAGAGATCGCGACCATATAATCGTTAGTTTGTGATATTCAAAGATGCGTTTTTAATAAGCATATGATGTTTAGTCTTTTTTGAACGTATGACAGGTGATAAATGATTGCTTTGATAGGTGATAGGCGACCGAGGTGATAAGTGCAAGGAACGTTGTTGGATTTACTTTATGCTCTTCTTGCTTCTCTCTGATCCACTGCATTTATCTTTCTTTATTTCCATCGCTGTATCCCTTTCTATAAAAACTCTATGAAATGTTATCTTATAGGATCAGATTTGTGGGATGTTGTGTCCGAATTGTTGATATTTACGGTGTGAAGGTATTTAGATCTGGCTAAATTGCGTTTGGCCTACGCGAATCGTCAAGAGAAGCCACGTGGGGTCGACAGATATCATAATGGATCGCCAATGAGGTTGCTTTCACCAGTTCGCGAGAAACATGTTGCTCCACCTGTTGAGGAACATGCTGTAAGTTAAATACCGTTTTTACGGATGGAAGGAGATCTTGTTTGAAGGGACTCAACTAGCTAAGTATCCTACTCGATTGTGGATGAATTGTCTAAGACCCATTACCAAAAAATTTAGTTAAGCCTATTTTCTTATTTTGAGTTATTTAAATCGTTTTTAATAAAGACCACGATTGGTTTATCATAAGTGGTTAGCTGTTCCTTGTGAGGTATGAATTAAATGGGTAGGCTAATAAGCTTATTAGAATGCTTTTAAGATTTACAATCATTAAAACAACTCATGCATAGGTCGCTTCTGATGCATTTTTTTTATCGGAATTTATAAAGGAACCTTCGAATCCAACCCACAACTGTATTGTAAGAGTTGAGTTTAACCTCTGGCGATTATAGT
Source organism: Baylisascaris schroederi (assembly GCA_006503575.1). Lineage (NCBI taxonomy): Eukaryota > Metazoa > Nematoda > Chromadorea > Rhabditida > Ascarididae > Baylisascaris > Baylisascaris schroederi. Next base: position 13,524 of record QEWY01000838.1, on the reverse strand, counting down.
CAGCGTTTATCCGAGATCAGAAATGAGATAATTACAACAATTACATAGCACTGGTTATTCATTCCATAGAGCAACTTGATCGTGGCGCAACTGTCCGATGATTTATGCTACAGGAAACTTATGCCATGGCGTTTGTACTCCATGGAACAGTTGTCATTTACCTTGGGGGAAAAGTTGGAGGATGTTGAAGAGGTTTTTCTGGAAGCATCATTGTGGGATGTCGATGCTCTGCTTAGATTCAGTTATTTAAAATGTCGTTTTCAGAAACCTCCTTCTGCAGTCCCACCGATGACGACTCAAACGAATTCATCATCATCTTCGCTCAAAAGTTTATCGAGTGACTCTGAGAAAAGGTAAATTTGCGTTAGCACCCTTTTTCCCTCTTTGAAAGGCTGCACTTTAATCACTAGATTAGATTGTTTCGGGCTTCATTTGTGTGTTAAATAATCGGTGCTCAGAGTAAGGTAATCGCTCGCAAGGTAGTAAGTGAATGTTAAGCTCTCGGTTAAAGGGGAAATGCCCATTATAAACGGTTATAAGGAGCAAGTATATCGAACGTTTTCATGTTGAAATATATCGTCAGGTGAGGAAAAGGGTCCTGCAGAATGAGAGATGAGTTAAATGTTTTTGAACGGATAGCAGGAAATTTTTTCATTTTGTAAGGAGTGCATTTTACGCAAATGTGAACCTTTGAGAGGTGATGTTTAGAAAAATTTGCAGTTTTATGTTTTTAGTTTCTTACATCTTTTCATCGTCTCTTTCTCCGTTCTTCTTACGCTGTTCCCCCCCCTCCCCAAGAAAAAAGAGTTCCCGATGCAATGAGCAGCGTCGACCTGTTATATGGTATGCTGTAGAATTATTTTTCGCTTTATCACTGGAGTGTTCGGGATCAGCTTTCACTCTTATTTGTCGAAGACTCCGATATCGCTGTAATGGCGGATGAATGAGGTTGCTGAGGTATAATAGAAAAGAGATGAAATAATTGTTGTTTTGTTGGATAAATGGAAATTAATTGGCTTGCAGGTTGGATGCAGCACAAATGGATGAAATGTCAACGTCTGATTTGACGGATATGTTGACCGAAACGAGTGTCCTCGATGAGCAAACATCAATCGTGCATTACCTTTGGATGAAAAAGTTTTATCTTTTTATATTTAAATGTTTATTATGCAGTTGCACTCGTCTTAGAATATTAGCCAAACACCGTTTAGGCAAAACGCTGTTATTTTATGACTGCTGTTTTTATTTTAGTGTTAATTCTTCTGTCTTAATTAGGTATTCGGTCGTGGGATTGAGGGAAGCGGGATGGAAACGTGGCTACATACAACCATTGGTTCTAGTGCTGCGGCTGCAACTGTAGATGTGAGTAAGCATTAAGCGCTGTATATCACAAGAGCGAGAACAAGAGGGAAGAGGTAGAACTGGCCCGTGTATGAATTAATCTTGGATCCGATTAGGAATTTTTTGCTAGCAATTCCAGGACAACGTCTCTTTATCTATGGGAAGCTTGCAGAACAGTTTTTCTCATATAGTTTTGGGGATTTGCGATGAGCAAAGGGGAAGGGAAGGATATATAAAATTCTTTCCTTGGCAATTATTTTTGATTCAGGTTTTCTTTGTGATTTTTCTCTATCTGCTTTCATACATGAGACAGTTTTCCTTCCATGATCTGCGGCTCATTGGTCGTGATAAAGTAGTCGATAGTTCCCGATATGGAAACGAGATTTTTTCCAAGCTGTGTGATGACAGGTGAAAACTGTGGCTGTAGGTCTGAGCTAGAGATGTGAGCTACTTCTGTATGCCTTAATCAAAGTGTCAACCGTCGTTGTATGTTGTTATGATTGCTTAGCAGTGATCAGCTAGTGATTTTTCTTCTAGGGGACCAGATTTCGACACAAAACTCAATGGAATCGAAGGCTCTACAGTGAGAATGCTGGCTGAAGAAATCTACGGAAAGGTATACTACTCTACTGTAAATGTTTTTGTTAATGTAACTGTGTAAGGACGGGCGTAAATTACAAAACGGTATCTATGGTGGATGCAGTGATTCATGGCGTTCACGATCGCAGCTGTAGTAACATTGATAATTCCCGTTTTTTTTTTCTCTGTGCATCGTCATGCACTATTTATTTTGTAGTTTATTGCTCGAAAGCTTGTTTTATGCTTTATTATCGTAAATTAGCAGCCTTGAGAATTTCTAGCACCAGTCACCGCAGCCCTAATTTTCACCTTCATCTTTCCTTCTCCCAAAAAATCTCCCAAAATGACTTCATATTTGTTATATGAGAGGTTATACTGCATTAGAGGTTATGCTATATAAGAGGTCATATTGCCATACTGCAGAGGTTATACTAAATATTTTATATTCATTATCCTTTGCGGTTCTTAGGCATGTGAGAGTCGTGATTGGGCTTTGGTTCGCCTGACAGCTGGGCTTCTTAATCGACAATTAGACGAGTTGGCCAAGGCAGTAACTTACTTGCTTGTACGACAAAAGCAGTTAACGCTTGGTATACCATCAAAGAAGGAAGAGGCAATTACATGTCCAAAGACAAAAGAAGAGTTAAGTAAGATTCTAGCGCGTACTTATGGTGATGACCCGAATAGTTATACTCTTTCACAGGTATGCATATCTTTGCTTCGTTTCCGTTTATTTGTTACTTTTTCAGGATCATATTAATTCTTGAGTTTATTGAAGTTTATGGCATCTGTTTAAATGTTTCTTGTTGATAACATATTGAGTTCAATTAATATTTAACTAAATTTATTTAGTATTTATTTGCAGACATATTTAAAGACATTCCACTTAATATTTAATCGTAAATAGCGCGTCAATTGGTTTTTTTTCCTGTAGTTAATGTCATGTTTTATCTCATCGCCGTTCTTATAACTGTTTTCTTTTTTTTTTTTCAAATCTTATTGCTCAATTTTGAAGAACTTTAGAATATCGCATAGCTTCGATGCTTGAAGCAAATAGTTTTAAGGATTTACGTGTATGTTCGAAATTGTTTTCAGATCGCAGTTTAATCGTTGAAGCATATGGGTGATTTTCTATGTCATATTATTTATCTCTTATGGGCAGTTACTGGTCATCAACTTTCCTTCAGGAAATAATAGTATGCTTGGGATCGTTGGTACGGACAGAGCCACGTCTTTTTGTTGAAATGTTCCGACTTCGTGTGGGACTCATTATACAGGTTTGTTATATTCAGTAGTAACGATAATGCGCGAATTGATTTCTTAACGTTGCTGTTTGTTTGTTGTCTTTCGCTGTCGGGGCTGAGCGAGCCCCCTTCCCTCCCCACCCCCCACCCCTCCCTCCCTCCACCCGCCTTCCTCTTCAATATTGTGGTTTTGTTATCGAAAGATATTGTCGTTGGCATTGAATGATCAAGTTTAGCTGCTTTATTTATTGTAGGAAAAAGAGAAACGTTCAAGGGCTTTATGATTGATGTTGGCTTGATAATTTTTTTGGTCAGTGAAGTGATTGCGTGAAGAATTCTTCGAAAACCAACATTTTTTGCATATTAAAAAAATGCTGAAGTGAAGCCAGCGCAAAAATTGATAAAGTTGCGTCCATGGCTACTTGATTTTCGTGAATTTCTTTAAGAATTTATGGGAGAATCTCCTTAGCCTATCCATCTTAATTGAGGCGATTACTTTCATGAATATTTTTAAGGTTCTGGCCAGCGAATTGGCTCGTCTGAGGGAAATCACAGGTACAGATGCATCGCAGAAGTTGCTGGAGATTTCACCGTTCGAGTTGAAGTCTATGTTGCTCTCTCTGTTGAGCGGAAGGCTTCTTGAAGATCTGAGCGAAGAGGGACGATGCTTGAAGCAAATAGTTTTAAGGATTTACGTGTATGTTCGAAATTGTTTTCAGATCGCAGTTTAATCGTTGAAGCATATGGGTGATTTTCTATGTCATATTATTTATCTCTTATGGGCAGTTACTGGTCATCAACTTTCCTTCAGGAAATAATAGTATGCTTGGGATCGTTGGTACGGACAGAGCCACGTCTTTTTGTTGAAATGTTCCGACTTCGTGTGGGACTCATTATACAGGTTTGTTATATTCAGTAGTAACGATAATGCGCGAATTGATTTCTTAACGTTGCTGTTTGTTTGTTGTCTTTCGCTGTCGGGGCTGAGCGAGCCCCCTTCCCTCCCCACCCCCCACCCCTCCCTCCCTCCACCCGCCTTCCTCTTCAATATTGTGGTTTTGTTATCGAAAGATATTGTCGTTGGCATTGAATGATCAAGTTTAGCTGCTTTATTTATTGTAGGAAAAAGAGAAACGTTCAAGGGCTTTATGATTGATGTTGGCTTGATAATTTTTTTGGTCAGTGAAGTGATTGCGTGAAGAATTCTTCGAAAACCAACATTTTTTGCATATTAAAAAAATGCTGAAGTGAAGCCAGCGCAAAAATTGATAAAGTTGCGTCCATGGCTACTTGATTTTCGTGAATTTCTTTAAGAATTTATGGGAGAATCTCCTTAGCCTATCCATCTTAATTGAGGCGATTACTTTCATGAATATTTTTAAGGTTCTGGCCAGCGAATTGGCTCGTCTGAGGGAAATCACAGGTACAGATGCATCGCAGAAGTTGCTGGAGATTTCACCGTTCGAGTTGAAGTCTATGTTGCTCTCTCTGTTGAGCGGAAGGCTTCTTGAAGATCTGAGCGAAGAGGGGGAAATCGGAGCGAAAGAACAGCGCACGGGTATGGGTTCCATCAGGAAGCAAATCGAAGAGAGACGGGTATTCAATTTCACTTCTCATTTAATCGCAAAGGGGCCAGTGCTTGTAGCGATTCTACTTCAAAAAAGGTGGTTTTTTAAAGTAAAAGTTTCCGTGTTTTCTGAATGAATGGGCATTTGTTCGCTGAATTGGAAGGTTAGAAAATGAATTCTTTAATTGGCAATGCTTGCATTCGAGGTTATATGGTGGATCTTTCAGTAACAGCGATGAATTTCACAAGGAGGATTGCTTACTGAATTTGTGAATTGCTGATGTAAATGTTGAAATTAGTGGCTTATTAAGAAATAATAGAGACGGTAATTTGTCATTATTGCTTTCCATTATGATGGACCAAAGGACTGTTTTGATTCCACTTGAGGTTGGAAATTGTTGATGATGGAAGAGTTTATTGTTTAAAATAGAGCAGTGTCATGTATTTTTCATCTCGTTCATTTCTTTCCACTTAGTACTTTCGCTATCTTGCTGACCTGGAGCTATAAAATCGGCTTAGAAATTTCCTGAAGCTATATTTACAAGATAGTCAAGGATTAATAGCAGTTAAATTTTGACACGATTTACAAGTTTGTATAAATTTTTGAAAAGTCATAAGAGAGTTTAAAATTCTCACAGAGCTGAAATAAATTGAAGGCGGCAAGCTAACGTATTAGATCTATAAGCAGTATGCTTTCACTGTCAACCCTCTCACACATAGAAGGAACGACGCGGTCCTGCTTAGAATTTTCGTTTGGGCATATCGTAGTTTTTATGCGCATAAAAGTTTGAGGTACGTAATGGAAATTGTAAAAAAAGAAGGTTGGCGTTTCGTATTCAAAGTGAAGAAGTAGGTCTACTCCGAATCATCCTTAGTTTTGCGTATATTTGAAAATGCATAGATCTGCAGTCAATGCGACGGTCATTGCACTCGATAAAGGGAAGTGTGCACTCGCCTGATGTAAGCCTTCTCGAACTACCTGAGATGGACGAGGAGGAATCAGGGGAGGAAGACTTCCAGTTTGGTATTTGGTTGAGGCATCGACGCATTGATGGTGCCCTCAATCGAGTTCCGCCTGAATTTTTCGCGGTATTTTCTTTGTTTCGCTAGTTTTCAGAGATTCTTTTGTTTGTTTCGTTTTTTTTTTCTGATTGTTTGGTTGGAAGTTGTTCGCTCGCTGTCGATTATATTTCCTTTTTTCTTATATTAAAATTTCCACTATCGAGAAATTGTAACAAAATCAGTGGTGCGGTTTAATGCTTAAGAGTTAGATGCTCTAGTTATTAGATATTGCCTTGTCATATATGCTATTTAGTTGTATAAATTTTCAGACTTTATGGGACACAGTGAGACGTTTTCCGCGTGGATTATCGATCAATCGCATTGTTCTTCATTGGGGACTTACACAAGAGGTTGGTATTCGAAGTTTTTCATATAATATCTGTCGTTTTACTGAAGTATTTTGTTCACTTCTTTATTACTTATTTAAATTTTTACGGTTGTTGCGATTAATTTTAGATTATTTAAATACAATTTGTTTAAATTATTAAGTTGCGAATGATGTGGCGTTATACTTATGATGCAAATGTGAAGGTTTTAGGTGCTAGAATGAAGGATGGATGAGCACTTGTAGCCTGCTGTAATCTAATATACACGCAAGTTTTATTAAGGATATAGATTAAGGATTATTAAGGATTAAATCATAAGTCAACATGTGCTCTAAAGTAAGGTAGAATGTTTGTATGGGTGGTAAGCTGGAAAGTATTTATATATCAGTTTGTTGCGTTATTAGTGTTAAGTGTTGTTAGTCTGTGATATGATTTGCCCTGAGTGGAATATATGATCGCTGCATCCTTAACTGTATTGTCTGTCTTGTTGAACCGCTGCTATTTTAAAAAAAAAAATTATTTTCGAGTGGTAACGTGAATCACATTGCATAGGAGATCCTGAAAAACCTTATGACGATATCGTCATTAATTGTGAATAGGATGGACATGGATGGGCAATGCCATATGAACTGAAGATGTTTCAAAACCAACAGAAATACAAAGCTGAGTGATCGTGATTATGATCGAAGACAATTGGGGCCAGTTACACTCACTACTCGTATGTTCTAAGCAATAGGCAATTGCTTTCAAATTATTATTTTTTCAGTAAAAAGTGCTTTTTGGGATGTTTCCTTAGAAATATCATACGAACAATATTGTTGCAGATGACTCGACGAGAGATCAAATTCGCTCTGCAAGTTGAGCAAGTGCTCAATCAGGTTGGTTTTCTATTTCAGCAACTTTAAATCCTGCTTCCAATGAGTTGACAATGTGGGGATCATTTCGCTGGCTATAGGTGTTGTTGGGGATGGTGGCGAACGATCGGGTAATAGATATTGCTACAGACAGCAGTCTATAGCAAACTGTTGTCTGAAACGGCTAGGAATTATTTTAAAAAATAATAGTTTATTGACAGATGCATTTATTTAGATAGCTGAGCCGGAATATCGAGAGATGATAATTGAAGCACTCTCATTGCTCGGCAAGATGGATATCATCTTGAAGACTGATCGACCGAACATTCCACACGATCGTCCATTCAGTGTGGACTCCGTTGTGCATAGAGCGAATAAAATTTTCGTCGATCATAATGTTAGATCTCAATTGTTGTCTATTGTTTATCGCTTCCATATATCGGTACTTCAAAGAGAGGACTTTATGTCCTATTTTTTTATTTATTTTGGTTCTTATAATTTGCAGATTTTCTCCAACTTCAACTTTTTATTGCAATGTTTGAGAAGAAGAAGTGTCTTGAGGAAATAGATGGTATACTGTTGCTTGGAAATTATATTTGGTTGAGGCTTGGGATGCCGTTTACAAAAAAAAAAATCTGTGGAACCGTTTCTGAACAGCTAATTTCATGCACTGTGGATATCCGTCGTGTCTTTTTAAAAGAGGATATCTTTTGTTAAATCCCATCCAAATTAATTGTTACTATTCAAATTTCCGGTGAGGTATGCTATTAGATGTTCTCACTTATCGTTCTGAACGTTTTCTTAGGTAATCTGCTCTAGAGGTGTTTATTTTATTCAGTTTAAATAGCTACTTTCTGTTCAGTACCTTCACCTTCGAATGCTTTAGCTAGTGTGAGAGGATTTTGTTTGCAGATTCAAATGGAGACAATTGTGATGGAATGTTGTGGCAGCGGAAAACGTTGTGATGGTGCGCAAGGGATGTGTCAACATTTCTACGATTCTGCACCGGCTGGCGAGTATGGAACTGCACACTATCTGATCAAAGCACTTATGGAGATACTTGGTCCAGTCAATTGATCACTACGATGCTTTTCTTGGTAGTTTTTTTGTTTTCGCAATTGCCGTACAATTGAAATACGACAAGGTAATTCGTCTGATGCGAAACAGTCTCTGCTGTATTCTTCAAGAAGGGTTCGAAATTGGTTCATATTATATCTTCGCTTCTTTTTTATTTAAAGGTAAAGGTGGAAGCGATATCCTCGTTGAAAATCGGGAAGAAATCCATATATAGCGCCTAATTTTTAACGAATAAGTCATGTATCTTTTCAGTCGTAATTCTCACACATTGCCTTATATTTTAAAATGCAGTTCATTAATGGAACTTACGTCGACATTGGGGTATCCTGATTGTTCTGTTAGTGGAATTTAGCCGTGAAAATTTTCATGCTTTATTTAGTGCTATTCCTGTTTTGCAGAAAAAAATGATATGCAAATGCTAGCTTTTAGATTTTAGATTCTTAGAAAGCTTGCATGATAAAATGGCCAGTGATGTAGTTCAGGGTGCTTTACAATTTTTTTTTTTTTCATTTCTTTGTCCGTAGTATAAGGAAACTTTGTCAAAAATGATGGCAGCCAACAGCGGTTTGAATTCTGATTGTTCATATATGTAATTTGATTGCTTTAGTTGATTTGGCAGTTGAGTGGACGATCGCTCGTTTGAATTTTTTTGGAGTATGTAAATTTAGTCGGAGCTGTGATGGAGTGAATAAGCTGATCATTTAGGTGCTAATTAAATATGCAAATAATTACCCAACTGACGTAAATTGAAAGTCGGAATGCAAATCTGTAGTGAGATAACAACGTCGATCTAGTTAAGTAGAACAATGCTAGACACTTTAAGAGGAAGCATCACTGAGAATTATTTAAGCTTTCAGGTATGTCGACATTAACTGGCATATCTACGACACGGACTAGTCGTTCAGTTTTTTATTTGTTAGTTGTTCCATTTTTCAGTCTTTTTTACATCAGAGAAGTGCCATTTAGTCATAATTTTGTGCCTGTTCTATGCCTTAGTTATCCTGTCTAGCGTTTCGCTTACCAGCGGTTCTCCTTCTGTCTTTCTTCATTTAATTCGGTATTTAGAATAAACTGAAGAAGAGAAACAAGGAAGTAAGTATATGATTCAATTTAATTTATTCAAAGTTATTCAAGATAGTGCGTTTAATGCGAGCAGATGAAGTGATTTGTGCAGCATTCGACTGAGATGGAGGGAGAGGAAATAATGTTTATTCATTTTAAAGGCAGAAAGACTCGCTGTGCCAGGTGATTCTCTAAAACCAAGAGCTCTAGACAACTAACTTTGATGGCGTATATATCTCAGCTTTTTGAACATTATTTGAAATTTTTTTTTTTTTTTGCATTTGCAAAGTTTCATATGATTTCTTATAACCCCAATTCGAGCTTAATGATAGGCGTTTCTTTGCTTTTTTTGAATGCTTTTCTCCGCAATATGAAACTTCCGCATTTTGAATGGAGTGCTATATTTTATTTTCACCCGACAAAATTCACTGACCGGCTTTCCATTTTAAAGAGATCGTCTACAAGGAAGGCATTGTTTTTTTTATTGTTTATGCGGGAGAGGTTGGGGATGATGTTGGAATTTGTTGATGGCTAATGGAAGTTATGCGATAATAACAAAGTGACTGCTAAAATGGAATTCGAGAAGAATGAAGGGGGGTTTATTGCTCTAGTATACCGTAATAACACACCACTACTCCTTTATTGCCACACACTGTTTCCCCTCTTTGCCATTCCCCTCTTTGAAGGTGTCTCAGACACAGGCGATCAGATACGAAACGATATGGGTGAGAATGGGTGTGGTTGGGTAACTAATATTGAATTTAAGAGGTGTAATGATTAATGATAATGCATTAACTTTATATATTATGCTCATTGTTGATATGTATAGTGATATATTGATAGCCAATTTATCACTCATTCTCAAAGGTTTATTACCGTTGAATGGTTTATTACCTGGATTATTACCGTTTATTACCTTATTATAACGGGTCAAATGTTTCGGACGTACCTCATCTGATTGAATGCCACTGTTCGATGGATAATGCCTTTAACAACAATGTTATTCAGCTTGATAACTGCATTTTTCTGATGATTACGAATTTCGATATCATATCGGATATTGAGTAGAAATTGAGAGCTAGAAGAAATCCGATGAATAATCGATCTCATTGGTGATTTTATTTTGTTTCTTTTTTTTTCTATGGTGTTGCTGCAACAATTCATCGCTTTTCTTATACCGGGTGGGTATCGTCGATTTTAGATATTAATATTTCATTTGCTGATTGCTCGGACAACCTTTGATAGTATGGTAAAAACTTTACAACAAGATTTTGGCCCATAGTTTATAAAACTTCCTCTGGAATTTAAATTCGATCTTATATGATGGCTAATTTTTTTGCGTTTTTTTTCAATAGTGATCATAGTTTTGTTGTTTGTTTTGTTGTTCACTATCTAAAAATATTTATAATGCGATTAGGTGGGATATTTGAGTGTATTGGAATTGATTCGATTCTTATCACTAAAATTTGACGATTTAGTGATAGTATTATGAAGGCATTAATTGATTTTATTCCTATCACTGAAATACGATTGATTAGTGATAATAATATCAATGCACTAAATTTAATAGTTGTAGGCTCGAGGAGTGGAATAGCGCAGTTCATAGATGATAATAGACATTCATCTCTCGTTGATAGAAACTTAATTCAGTTCAGACTTCATCTGTTTTTTAGGAAATAGTTTCCATGATCAAAATGAATGCTCTGTCATCCCAGCTTCCCAGCCCTTCTGTCATCCCAGCTTCCCAGCTCTTAATTTTAAAAATCAGACGATATGGGTGGTTTCTTCTTTGAATAAGGAATTTTCTACATTTTCCGGGAAATTTCCACTCAATTTATTGCTCAATATTATAACGCAATTTTCGCTCAGAAAGGTTTGATAGATTGATTTTCTTTTATTTCATTTTCAAATCTCTATCACGATCTCTTTACTGAGACTTTACCTAGATCCTATAAAACCTTTAGGTGTTCCATTGAAATCCCCTCCTCGCTCTATTTTCTGCCTTAGCCTTATAGAGATGAATAAGAGGATCTTCATATGGGCCGGCAGTTGGAGACCTCCCGTTTGCCATTTTCTTAATTTGCTTTAGGTATATTGGCTGTTATTAAATCGTTACAGCATTTTTTTTGTCGCCTGTTCACACGATCGCTTCAAGTTATAGCTGTTCGATGTTGGGTTAATTGCATTTTCTAGAGATGAAGTGAGTGATTGTCTGTAAAGGATAAGCAGATAAGTTTGCTTTTCAAGTATTTCATTTGTAGTGATAAAATTGTTGTTTATATCTCATAGCTAAAACGATCGAATAAATACCTGTGCTTTTTTCCGGTGTATTTCTTTGATGTTATTTGATATCATTCCGTTATTCTCAAAACGAATAAATGAAAGGGGCTTAGGTAATAGGTGATATCTTCTCGATGAGGCGGCAGAGTTTCATAGATTTGCGGAAGTTGGAAAGAATCAGCCGAAGATTTTTTGATGTGGAACATGCTTTGTAAGAGGTAGGATGCGGAGGATGTTTGATAAGTATTTCGAGTTCTATCGTTTGGTACCAAAATCCTGGAATATCCAGAAAATCTTGAAATATATCCCGAAATTAACTTACGATCTTCTATATATAAGCAGTGACTTGGAGAAAAGTGCAAGGATTTTTATACTTTCAAGGTTTATTCGACTTTATAGGTAGGAAACAATTGACCAGAATTTTTGAAAGACAAAACCATTTACAATAAATACAATACTTGCAGGTAGTGGGACAGGTTATGAGAAAGGCATTCAAAAAAAAACTCACACAATTACTTAATGACATCTTTCACTTCCTAACTATTTTCAGTACTGCGAAGAAGTAATGTTTTTACTTTTATAGAAGATATAAGCACTGATTAATTGCTATAAATTATGAAACAACTTCAAATAATTTTGCCAATTACTTCGGAATGCAAAATCTTGCATAAAGCTTTATGAAAATGAACTACAATCAAAAATGTTCCTCAATAAAGATATATTCGATTTGAGAAGCACTGTGATACAAATAAACCTTTCGTACTGACGAATAGCAACATAGACCGACAAATGTGCAGTCAGAATTGAATGGCAAGCAACGATGAGATTGTCACAGACGAAACCTTATACTATTAGCCCATCTCGCTTGTGTAGATTCGTGACTTCGAGGAAAAACGACCTGCAATGAGTTAATAAATTTTACCACTATGCGTGCGTTGAACAAAAGGGGGAAGGAGATATACCGTCGAAAAGCTATTTATAAACAACATTAGCTTGCCAAATATAAGATAATCTCGTTTAATCTCATATTTTTTGAGATAATCTTATATGTTTTACGATAGCTATGAATGCAGTTGCGATACCTATCGAATGACCAAATATGTTGCTTAAAAATTTCATTCAAGAGAGATTAAAATTCTTCGAACAGATCTAAAAACATACGCTGTTCACTGCCGAATTCCTTAGCGATCGTATTAGGGAGGTAGACAGGCGTCAAATAGTCGTAATTAGGAATCGCTGCTTGATGAATTCCCAATTTTAATGGAGAACTGAAGATCGCCTACAAAGTTCGGAATATTCAAATATGTCAAAGAAATACGCAAAGATATCCAATCTGGTTTAATTTTTAATTTTGAGAGCGCAAACAGCTAAAATAAACGTCACAACTTTTGCAATCGAGATTTCCTCATATAGTATGTCGCCAAACTTCGAAGATAGCAAAGCTATCAAGTAAGATAATAACAAAAAATAGTGAGATGATCACATAAATGAATGTGTGGAATGAATTCTACAATATGGAGCGGCGATGACGGGGAGCGGAGAGGGAGAGGAGAGGAGGACCATCTATGTATGTGCCATTGAAGGAGGGAGAGGGGGAGGGGGGAGCTTGCCTTTTCGATTCGCTACGGCGCGTGCGTGTGGTGTGTGGTGTATGGTGAGGAGGGCGTGTGCGCATATGTGCGTGTGGCGTGTCTGTCTGTGTGTGTGTTGTATGGTTTGAGGAGGGGGAGGAGAGTTGTGCGCGTGTATGTGTTTGTGGCATGTATGTGTACGGTGGACGAAGTGTCGTATGTGATGTGCGTGTGTGGTGTCAGTATGTAGTTGTGTATTCCTGTTTGTGTATGGTATATAGGACGGCGAAGCCCCTAGCACTGCCAATGAGGAGTTGTATAGAAGTGTGAGATCCACAAAGACACCCGTAAGCGGATCAAAGCCGGGAGTTTGATGCAAAAACGGGGATATTGTGCGCCATGACATCCACAAGCGCGCCAAAGGTGGCCGCCCCTTGTCCTTCCACTTCCTTGCTCTTGCGAGTGCCGAAGGCGCGAGTCTGTTATGATGTGTTTTGTGAGCAGTTTCGGGGAGCGCCGGAGGCGCCAATCTGTTTCGACACATATCGGCCGCTGTTTTGC
>QEWY01000834.1:199816-245351 GCA_006503575.1 Baylisascaris schroederi | reverse complement strand
TATATATATATATATATATATATATATATATATATATATATATACAGTACATCTTCGCGCAGCATAAAAGACTGGCCATATCGAGTGTCATTGATATCAAGCTTCTTGAAAATGTTCTCATGTTTAGAAATTTTCCAATTGAATACCACTGCTTGGATTTCGTCGTGAAAATATAATCTCTGGCGACTAGAGGCTGGATGATCGGCGGAAGCCGTCGGGTTGGTTTTGGAAGCTGGCGTCGAGGTCGGCAGCTGCCCATGGCTGCGTAGAGCTGGTAGCTGCCCGACGATGCGTGGAGTCGGTAGCTGCCCAACCATGATCGGAGTTGTCCGTCCTTGCCTTATAAACTGCCCCCGTGGGTGGGGAACAGTTATCAACTGAATGGGGAATCGCTGTGAATGGAGAGTAGGCACTTACTGTCGCGCTGATTCACCCGCGTCATGTTGCTGTTTGATTTGAGGAAGTGCATCTTGGCGTGTTATGAAATGAATGAGCGCATCTTCGGTATGCATTGATGCACGTCATTGAAAGATTAGTCTTTTAGTTGATAAAATCAATCGGAGTTCTTTTGTAAGAGGTTTCAACACTCCCAAGATTCGACTGAGAGAGATGTTTGGAGAGGAATAGAAGTCATGCATGAGCAATGAGGAGTGGAGGTTATTAAGCTTGCGTGGATCATGCTGTCGAAGCAGGTTCCTGTGGTGAGTAGTAGAGGCGGAATGGGTGTATGTAGCACTCAGGAATGAAGAATTCAGCTCTACCCGCTTCATTCGAAGGTTCTTGGCGATCTTCTGTCTTCTTGTGCCTTCTCGAGGCACTTGCGGAGCACGACGTATCTCCGAATCTTTGTTCTTTATTTGCGACAATCTGATCGTTACGTTTCTGTTGCCACCACATTTCCTGCCACATTTGAGAAGCTGAGGCCACAGAAAAGCAAATATCAGCGGAGCCGCTATCGTAATTACTCTCAACGTTACCAATCTCCAGTGCTTTGCTAATATTTCTAGGGCACAAGAACGTTAATTATTTTCACCTTCTGTCAACGTTGTCTCATTAACAAATCCGCCTAGGGTGTGATTTTTTTAACCTCATCGTAGGGGGGTGGTGACGGTACCTATTCTTTTTCGTGATTATTCTCCAGGTCGTTGACGAGTTGTTCCGGTGGAGTACCGGTTTTCATACTTAAGCATTTTTATTTCTAACTTTTTGCGTGTTCATTGGGGTTTTGGTTTCTTTTTTTTTCTCTTTCGTTTGTGGGTTTAGGTGACATTTTGTGGGTTGGGTGTGAATTTGTGAAAGAAATCCTGAGTATGCAATTTTTCCGGATTTCCATCAAAACGTATGGGGGACGATCCGGAAATACATATAACTTTGTAAGTTTTTAACATTTTTTAAAGACTTCTATGGGACCTCTTAGCAATTTTAGTCTGATGGTAAAAGTGATGAAAGATTGAGGATATATGATGATTCGGAAGAGATATCCGTTCGGGAAACGGAAAACCGATTTTTGCGATACCTCAGTTCCAAATGCGCCGATTGGGGTGAAATTTTTTTATTTTCCATCGTTTAGGAATGGCTATGGATTTCGGGAAAAATGTCGTAATCTAGTGAAAATAAGTTGCCAAATTGCTCATTTTACCCATCTTAGCGCTGATGAAGGGAACCGACACTGCAAACAGTTCACGCACGTGCAAATTCTCGCTGTTAGCCCGCGTCGTTTGATTGCGCTTGCAACCATGAAAAAGCAGCCTAAATAGATCAAAAGAGCGCTAATGTACTAGGTGTGGCGAGATGTCTTGTGCCCTTTGTCGCGGATATTTGTGAAAGCGTTACGTCTGTTTACGATACGGATGCAGCTAGCGAAACGGAGACGTCACTCAAAGAGAGCGTTGTGGCAGGCATAAGATGAGCAAATCACAACGGATACAGGACACAAAAGGAGCAAGTCACAACGAACAAAGTGACTATCGCTAAATGGTAATTCGCTGTGAGCAACCATGAATAACACCGGATGCGCCGCTCATCACGCCCTCAAACGTTCATGCCTCTCGCAAGCGTATATCGCTCATTCGACTCGCCCAATGCCCGACAGTGGCGACGCTTTGGGCTCAGCTTCTTACATATCTCGACCGAATTCTTTACTTAGCTCTTAGTTCATGTATTTGTTCACTTTATCTTCTTGTAACGATGTTCACACGATTTGTGTTACGAAGTGTCACCGTACTGCAATATCTTCACTCTAGGGATTAGCCTCCGCTAGGCTTGCTTAAGGTCCCAATGACTCACTTTATCGCGTTTGTCTGTTGTGTCGTATATCGCTTCCTTGTTCAGTCGAACACCAGTATAGCGAACAGAGAGCTAAACGAAGATAGCCAAGGCTCTCACCCGAATCTCGAGACCCAGAAAATCGGAAAATAAAACCCTTTCTTTATGTGAAAAAGTTACCTGAGGTCAAATCTTGATTGTCATATTGTGTCATATAAACTACGAACTTGCATTGCGAAGATGTTGTGTTCTAAACTCCATCTGTATCTGTGCTTATTTGTACACGATCATTAACAGGATCTTATCTTCACATGTATACCATCTGGGAACCAACCAATCAGTTAAAGTTATCGGTTCCCAAACAAACGGTTAACAATCAGACCCTACTGTTTACTATAATATTATACATTAAAAACGTCGCAGTAAATGTGGAAATATACGGTAAGAAAGCGATGTTCGAAAAGCGGATTTCAAAGTATTTGAAAGAGCATTAAAAGCTCTATCAGAATCATTTATGACATGAAATCTGCTCCCTTCAGCGAATAGTCCAATCAAGCTTCTACGGCTGGAATGGAGTAGTATATGAGGGGTGTAGCAAACAGAAGGAAGGCTTGAAGTCGACAAAGCGAAAACTTGAAACGTTCGAAAGTCTTAGGCTGGCCTGATCGCGGGCTCGTTCACTTATGCCCCCTTTCGGGTCAGCCACCGTTTTCCGTCCCAAGTTTGATAGCTTGGTACTGCGGGCTCGCCACCCGTCGGATCTCAAGCTTGGGTAATAAAACCTGGTATTCGAGTAAACAATGAGGCGGTATACGACACAACAGATAAACGTGATATAGTAAATCATTGGAGCCTCAAACAGGCCTAATAAAGTCTAACATCTGGAGTAGAGATATTGTAGGTCTGTTGACAATTCGTAACACAAAGCGTAAGAACATTATACAGGAAAATTAACTGAACAAGCATATGCGTTAAGAGCTAAGTGAAGAATTCGGTCGAAATATGTAAGAAGCCGAGCCCAAAACGTCGTCACTGTCGGTCATTGGGCGAGTCGAATGAGCGATATAAGCTTGCGAGAGGCATGAACGTTTGAGGGCGTGATGAGCGGCGCATCCGGTGTTATTCATGGTTGCCCACAGCGAATTACCATTTAGCGATAGTCACTTTGTTCGTTGTGATTTGCTCCTCTTATGCCCTGTATTCGTTATGAATTGCTCCTCTCATGCCAGTCGCAATGCTGTCCTTGAGTGACGTCTCCGTTTTGCCACCTGCATCGGCATCGTAAACAGGCGTAACGCTTTCACCAACATTTGCTGGTTGCAAGCGCAATCAAACCACGCGGGTTAAGAGCGAGTATTTGCTTGAGTGTGAATTGGTTGCGGTGTCGGTTCCCTTCATCAGCGCTAAGATGGGTAACGGTTCGCTGAAGATCCGGAGTGCTCTTAAGAGAGCACGGGCTGAAAGGAATTCTAGTTTTCTGGAGACCAAAGGTAGTGGAAAAGTAGGCGATAGCCATTCCGATGGGGTGAGAACAGATGTGATGTGAGCGCTGCTACGGAATTTGTTGTGGTTGATGCCGCAACTATGACCGATAGTCAAATGATGGATGCGAACACCACGGTCGAGAATAGGATGACGGATATGAACACGATGACTGATGAATTTGAGCATTCTGAGAAGTCCATTTAGATCTGGACAAACTTTTCCTCTCAACTGAGCGAGGAGGCGATGAGTATGCTTCTGAATTCATTAAAAACGCATCGCAGTCCTTCGTAACTTATCTTCTACTTTTCTGTATATTCCGTCAGGTGCTCAATACGGTTGCTTCCTTTACCGTTTGGCGGTAGCACATGTAAGGTAATGGAGAAGAATTATGAGCAGAATAGCTCTATGGGCGGTGTTAGGAAGCAGAGATGGCGATTGCGTCAGTATCATTAGAATGAAAAGATAGGTTTGCAAAAGCTTGATGGTCGAAGCAACAGAGAATATTTTCTATGAACTCCTGGTGCACTCTTGGTTGTTGTGATAGATGGAAACATTTCAGGGTATGTGTATCTCGAGTGCGTCTCGGGATCTGAGCGATACTTTTTTCATTCGTGGAAGTCGACGCTGCTTGATGGTTAGGGTTGGTGAGAACGTCGTTCGTGCTTATCGTTTAAAAAGGCTTATGGCATGAAGCGATTCTACCGATGTTCCACTTGTGCAACAATCAACAAAACAGCTCCAGGAAGAAAAGGTCGAAGCTGATAACGGCATGCGGTTCAATAACAAGCTCACACGATCACGAGCATCAGACCGCTTGCCAGCCGTTGAGTCTGCAGGAGTGTGGCCGCACAAGAGCCGTCTCCATATAGCATAGCGTTGAAATTTTCTTCTGGACCCTGATTGAACTTTGGCGCGGCTTTTATAGCGTTGTTGAGATCCGTCGTTCCCATCCACATCCGCTGGATATCTTGATGGCGATGTTTTCGTTTAGCAGTTGTAGAAGTGTTTTGTGAGAGAATTTGCAGTCTTAGTCACACTGTTTTGTCTTTCGGCGCTCATGAAGAATTTGGTTCGAAGATCGCTTCGACAAGGAGCTTCGCGTTCGGGAAGTCGATCTCATTTGCCGCAGAAAGGTTCGCAAAGGAATATGTAAGCCTCGTGAAGCATAGGTTCGAGTAAGTTTCAGAGTTTTGGGCTGAGTGAATTTCTCAGTGATTTTAAATCCCGTCATTAACCTCTTCGTCATTAACGGGTGGATTTCCTTGCCGAAATGAAAAAATTCAGGGTCACAAAATTGCTCTCAGTGATGACGACAACCCGATATGGCACTGCGATTTCCAGTTGGGAAACTGCACGAAAATCCTATGCTGCGAACCGCCGACGTCGTCTGGCCAAAGTCTCGCACCCCTTCGACTTACTGCCATGCTACTGCAACGCTCTATGAGGGAATCAGGCAAACATCATCGGAAGGTAATCCTTCAAGATCGCTTCTAGTTTTAGCTACTTATGAGGTATGAGGACAATATCGCTGAAATGCTAGGTATGTTTGAAAGTTATGGTCACACAAACCTTTATTGGTCTTGCGTATAGCACTGGAACGCTGTTGAGAGACACGTCGCTGATGAGGTGCAAGGTGAGCAACATAGATCAAAAGAGATGGATGGTGTAAGATTTTAAACTTAACTTTTCAGGTAGCTTCTGGTGCAGAATTCTGGCCAAGGAGTTTTGATTTTTCTCCTCAGATGCCGAACTTCGTGCAGCCGCTGCTTCAGACATCGTAATAGCCGACGCCACTTTTAGTACAGCACAGCGAAATTTTCGCCAGGTCGTAACAGTCCATTGCAGGACATGTTTAAAGTCCTTGCTGCGATTCGGCTGCTTTTGAAAGTCCCGCAAGAAGAACTACGGCTTCGGTGAAGTTGGTTTGCCGGTGCAACCCTTTTAAGCAGTTATTCTAATAAAAATCAATGGGTTCCCGAAACGGGGTAGTTTTTTTCAAATAAGCAACGACATTGGCTACGAGTGGGTGTTCGTTCTCCGCGCCGTTAAGCGCAACAAAGCCGTGGAATTATACAACGCCGTTTTCTCTCTGCTGCAACGTCGCTGGAGCGAAATGAACATCGAAGTGAACGTTCGCACCGTCCGGATGGATTATGAGGAGGCGATTATGAATATGGTGTCAGATAGTTTTGAAAGTGCAACAGTGAAGGGTTGCTTATTCCACTACTGCGAAGAAGTAATAAGGAGTATGAGGAAGTTTGGTTCGGTGCAATTCTACAACGAGTCAGGAGTCATTCACCGATGGATTAGACGGATCGTGGCTTCGCCTGTACTGCCTGAGGCTAATTGCTCTTTGATTGAACCAAGGGCGGATTTTCAAAAATAACGGCCATTTATATATATATATATATATATATATACATATAGTTTGAGATGCGCGCACTCAGCAGTTAGTAGTCTAACTGGTGTTGTTGCGCATAGCCGGCTGAGGTTACGCAAGTACAAACTTGATTCGTGTGGAATGCGTAATGACCCAACCTGCCAAATATGTGGAGGTTGCAGTGCTATTGCTGAGATTATTAGATAAACCATGTCAAAAGCTAAGCAGTGTCGTCTCATCAGCAAGTCTTTTAGGAGATGGCGCTAAAAATCCTCTTCAACCTCCCAAATCTTGGATTCTTCCACCGAAGCTCACCTGTTGGCCTCATAAGGAACTGAACGCGTTGAAGGGGTACTTCGAAGGCTATTGACTTTCACTGCCGTTGCACAGAAGGAACCACTATGACTCAGAAGTGCTCACGACAAATGTGGCGCAAGCATATCACTCAGTGCTCGCAAGGTGTGTTTTGGAAATTCGTCTACTATAGTCCTCATTGAGTATTGCATGTTAAACTGCAATTTTGCCAACGAACCAACAATACAGAATTTTTTAAGGCAGTGGCGCGCCCCTCGCAATCCAACGATCAGCGTATATTCGGTCTTCCTTCATTTCCGTCATTCAGAGTATTTGACGCGTATGCAGCAAGTGACAGAGGGCGCAAAGACAAGGCCAAGAAATCCGTAGTATATCAGGCTCAACTGTCGCCTTCTGAAATGCATCCTAAAATACCAATTAAGTATTGCCTTATGCGCTGTTTTTGTGCACTTATGACATTGTTCGTAATGCAGAGCTGAATTACTAATGAATTGACGGAATCATTCATAAATTACATTGAAATCGCCGGGGATCTTCATGAATGTATCTTTCTTGTGATTGTTATATTAACCAGTTAAGAATTTTGCAGTCCTGGGCTCCCTTCATTTAATTTCTTCCCTGTACACGCATATCGATAAGGTGGAGATCTAAATTAGATTACCCATAGCTACCGATAACGGGCATTGCAGATTCGCTTGATGGTAAAGAAACTGACCGATGCACTGAGCGTATGGCTAATTGCATTGCCATACCTTGATTACATGGAATACTTGCTTTCCGACACAGACCTGCCAGGACTGAGCAGCAAAAACGCAACTCGAAGGCGGTATACTCCTCAGCGGAAAAATTGCGTTTCACTTAGAAGGCAACAACAAGTGGTTACAAAGCAGTAAACCTTCAATGCAAGCAGTCATTTGAAGTGCGCAACTATAGCCAAAGAAGCCAGATCGCATGAAGATGTGGAGGAGTGACCTGCCTCACGTTCAAAGTCCACCATACACCGACTCGTGCTCGTTCCTAGTCTATCAGAAGCCGGACAAATGGGCGTCGGTTTCAGTCAAAGGTGATGGTAACTGCTTTTACAGGTCAGTATCATAAGCAAGCAATTTCTCGTATCTGAAGGGTTCCGAAAGCGAACACTATCAAAACAAAATTGCACCTTGGACACCGCAACCTATTATTTTAGTCCACTAAAAGCAGATCGGAAGCTTGTTAACGGCATAAGGCGTATGCAGTACTAAGCGTTCAGAAATGATCAGCCTATTTTTGCACAGTGCCACTAGGACATTGAGGACTTTCCATGCACCTTTACTTCTGTAAAAAAGGCTTCTAACAACGAAATGTGGCATTGGCATTAAACGGCGTGCAATTCGTTTTGGCCTTTCAATGCATTCGCTTATTGCGTCGCGAGAACGGAAAACTGTCACCAGGAAATGCGATCGATTCTTATCCCCTTCACTGTATCGAAGAAGACTGTGCCTTGGATAGGTGTCCTTTTAAATGTTACAAAATAATTCGCTAATTCAGAAGAATTTCCAAATGATACGCTAAAAGAGTGCGAGTACCATTATAGTTTTGTAGCAGTGTGTAACTCGACACTGAAGATCGGCAGAGTGTGAGTATATTTCAGGGATGCTCATGGGCACGGCCACACTTAACAATGTACACGAAATGCTGCGATGAAACGGGACATAGCGCTCAGCGCTGCGGATACTCAGCGTTGCGGAGACGACGCCGGCTGCAGCGCTTTGTTTCGACTTGAACATCTAGGTGTGCACTGGGATGCAGGAAGTCTGGCAAGGATACCTCGAAGAAATGGTTCCATCCGGCTTGGTAGGCTATATTCCTTACACTATTTTCCTCGCCTTCTCGTAAAGCATAGATGGCGCATCTCTAATTTTTTTCACCATAAGCTATCAATTGAAGTAGGACCAAACACATCAAGATTTAAGGATGGTGAAAAATTATTTCTTTAATGTTCTTGATTCGAGCTAAACAAAATTTGCACCACTTACGTAGTCTTTCCGCCGTGATTATCGTTATATTCGAAGATGTTGGCTTCACCTCACCGGTAGAGACCGACGGTCTTTCTGAGAAAGACAGGGGCTACCACTTCGAATTAGTACAAGGATTTCGATAGTTCGACGACGGTTTTCTTTCCTCCGTCGGTCACACATGTCAACAAGTCAATTTTTGTCAGTTGAACGTCATATAAGAAGTTGATCTTACAGAAAAGTTCTTGTTTTTGTATCAGGTTATTAACGATTCTGATAGAGCTTTTAATGCCCTTTCAAATGTGTTGAAATCTTTTTTTCGAACATTGCTTTCTTACTGTACATTTCCACATTTATTGCGACGTTTTCGTCATCAAGTGACCAGTACCGCGTCGCTCGCTAAAGACGCGCGGGGCCTCTCCGTCTCTCTCGTACGCCTGCGCTTGTGGCTAAGTCGAGCAACACGGTTTTATAAAATCTGCGCCGTAACGATTATCGTTACTCATCACGCAGCACGTTCACCTCTGCTTTATGAAAGTTATATTTAGAGTTTGACGGACTATTGGCACATATCGAGTTTTCACTTGGAAGTTCGGAAAGTAAGTAGTGGTTTGGCCTCATGTAATAATGGTTTGGCCTCATGTCAACGGAAATTCGATAATTCAGAGCAGGTATCAGCATTGGAAGTATGCCCGTAGATTTTTGAAGTGCGAAACGAGAGGAACACATGGAAGCACTCATTGTCACAAAGAAAGGTGGTGCGAGGTTAAATTTTTATAATAAAATTCAGGACACCCATTTGAGGGGAGAAGGGATGCTCGCGGTGATTATGGAAAAGTTTTGGTGCCGGCCATATCTATAGTGATTGAGAAGTTGCCAACAGATTGAGATGCTGTACGCGATTGAGAAGCTGTACGGGATTTTCATCACCTTCAAATGTCAATGGTCCTTCAAAATTTGATGTATCAACGTGCAATATACATTGGAGGGCTGTCTTTATTTTCTGGACCAACTGCTTACATACGAAACCCTGCTTACAAATAAATTCACTGTTCCTTTTTAGTATGATTATGATAGTTCTTCTAATTGGTAAGTTGTCGATTTGCTCCTTTGCTATGACAAGCTTTATATCAGCAGAGTGATAAACCTTTACTGCAGATGGTTTGTAACAAACCATATGAGCATGAAGATAGTCTCATGGCAGCATCGACTTGCAGCATTTATAATCACTGTAATCCAGCTTCGATTTACACTTTTTTTCTGGACGGCTCAACACACAATATCCTTTCCTGCAAATGCGATACTTTGCACAACTACAGGATGTTCACTCCATTTCTGCAACTACCTATGCCATGCAAATTCTTAGCACAAAATAACTATGTGGGTTGCGGCGCCTACGTTGAGATTCGACTTCCAACATCAGCAAGGAAAGGACAGGTAAGCAGTTAGAATGCAAAAAATGCGGCCAGATGATGATGCCTCCTAAGTTTGGTGTAAACAGTTTGTGGGATGGTACTGCAGTCGTCACAGTCTTGCACATCGTATTTTTGGGTGAGTTTAGTGTTGGTTAATTTCCTAACCTTCGATTTGCCATCTAGGATACTGTTAGTTAAAGATCTCTACTTTACGTATTCTTTTAATTTTTCCGTCCCTCATTACCTCTCTGCATCTAAATGAGTCCATTAAATAGCAAAAACTTCCAAACTTAACAGTGTCTTTCAAAAGTTCGCAATAACTAGCCCAACTCGCTCACCCGAGGCATTTCTTTATGGCGCAGTTGTTAAACTCATCCACAATATTTTCCAAATATGGTCCATATACTTTGTTGATATAGTCGGCGATTCGTCTGCACCTCTCGCTCATCCCAACTGACGTCGACCAAACGATGGTCCCTCGCACATCAAAATCGGCCATTTGCTTTACCGTACTGCATAAGTCGTCCTGTGGTCAAAGTAGGTTGAAAGAAGCGTATTCTTGCCTATCATCAATCACCGAGCTTCATGAATACTGCTATAATGCAGCGAATGTTCCGAGGTCTTGGAACCTAGCACCTCAGATTTTCACGGAAGGTGTGATGCCCCAAATTTTTTGATAGCGATCGAAATTTTAGGTTGCGAATGAAACATCTAAGGACGTTCTGCAATATTATTTTAGCACCACAGCTGAGAATGCTTTCTTCGGGATCTGGTTACGCTCCTGATATGTTTCATTCACAGAGGTCATGCTGCGTTAGCGTGACCTCCATGATCCTTATTCTTTTCCACTAATATTGTAATTCTGAAATGTGCTATGCTTATTGTTTCTCGTTGCTCCAAGAAATCTATTCCCCGCACCCGTTAAATTTTGCGTCTAACTGGTACTGCCTATTCTCTTTCTAGCAGGTTTGCTCATACAAGATGTAAAGCTGTGCTCATGTAAGCTAATTTAGCTATATTCCTTAGAACACTTTAAGCTACTTGTTCCTTATATCAAGCGTACGAGTCCTAAGAAAAAAATTCGCCATTGGCTCCACGTCAATTCAAGAACTTCTGTAAAGCAAGAAATTTGAGAGGCTCATTAGGCGGAGCTGCCTGGGCAAATTCGTTCGACTAGTTTGCATTTCACTGTCGATTTTTTATGCTTAGGTGATCTTCATTGCAAGGTACAGGTGCAACTGTGGTCTGTTTATCATCTACTGCGGAGAATAACGCAGCGGTCGAATTTTTTTGACGACGCAGATTTAGATACCTTTGAGAAGATATATCTCAGGCTACCACCAATTCAGTTTTGTTTTGGAATTTATAGTAGTCATCATTAAGGATTGGGTTATTTTATTGCACCAGCCAGGTGGATGAATGTTCATTCGGATGCAAAAGTTGGAAGACGAAGTAGAACTGCATTAACTCACATGCATTAACCGCATTAACTCAACTGCATTAACTCACAAGTAGAACCCCAAAGAATTTAATGATGAGCAAGCGTGAAAATTCGCACTAATCGAATAGAATTTTTCTGAGTAAGGTGTATTAGCGGAAATTCAGCTTTGAAAACTAGCAGTATATCAACGATCATCAAGGAGCAAAATCTTAAGTAATTATGCCCACTGTGAATTCGCATTTCCAATTTCCAAACCGTGTTTTGATGACTTTTCTC
Organism: Baylisascaris schroederi; assembly: GCA_006503575.1. Lineage (NCBI taxonomy): Eukaryota > Metazoa > Nematoda > Chromadorea > Rhabditida > Ascarididae > Baylisascaris > Baylisascaris schroederi. The sequence goes on along the minus strand of QEWY01000834.1, from coordinate 233,780 downwards.
GGCTTGTACGTATGTTCCAGGATGTATGCGCTAGGTTACTCAATATAGCACATTTTAAACTGGTCTGCTAACTGCTAAAAACGTTATGATTGCATAAACATACAAATTTAGCAAATAGCATTGGAAAAAACGAATCTTTTCTAGCAGATTATTTGGTCAGGATTTATTAGACTATTGAAAAATAGGCCTGTTTGGCTAAAATATGAAACTTTCAAAATGCATGCATTGTTGTCACCAATTCGTGCAAAAAAAATTGTCCTCGTTTCTGGAAAATGGTTGAAAATTTTTTCGAAAGTTGAGATCCTTCCTTCGACGCTTTATAAAAGCCGTTAGTTGGTGACTTATCTATAGAACTTCAAATTCTTTCCATGGTCTGTCGAGTTGTCAGTACTTTCCGCGTGCTTAAAGTATCTTCGTAAATGCTCCCTTGATGAATCTGCTAGTCATTGTCATCCGCTCGCGCACTTAGCCAAGAGTTCACTTTTCCGAGAATAACCTGTCAGGTTACTCAGAACGATTCACGCTCCTGATAAGCTGCAGTTGCAACGCTCATAGGCTGTCGACGTTCATGACCTGCGTTAGGAACTGGTAGCATATTCGTTCATAGTCACATGTGAGTCTCTCATTCATTTCAGACTTGTTCAGTTGCTCCGTTCATCGTGTGGAATCAGGTGAAAAGGTGGCAAAGTTCTGCATCCAACATGACAGGCAGGCATCAGAACGCTGATGTCCTCATCACTTCCTTCTCCTACTGGAGGAAGATAGTACCTCTTCTCTTATGCAGACCATGGGCCACCTATTCACTCGATGAGGGTACTTAAGACAGCTAAGTTCGCTTCTGTCTGCAAACCTTCCTGCATTGCAAAATCTGTTGATACATCGAGTTAAATTAGCTTCGCACCTATTTGCGCTCTTGAAATGCCACCACGTTGAAGCAGAGTGGACAAAAATGGTGGTAGTTTAATACCTGACTGAAAATTTTTAGCGTTGAAAAAAGTAAAGTTGGCACTGTCATTAAAAACCACAAGAAGTTTTTCTTCAACCAACATCATTTGGCATTTAGGACATTGACTGAACTGATGAGCGGATGCAAAAACCCACGCCGTTTCAGATCCTGTCGGACACTTTACACCTATTTAACAATTAAGTTCCAACTCTCCTTTGAAATTTTGAGGATCTACTACCGACTTTATGACTGTTGAAACTGCGAAGTTGTTGATATTGAAGGAACACTGAATTTGTTTATCGAAAATTTTTTGTCTCTATTCTCCGCAATATCACTTCTGTTATTTTTAAAAGTTGTTTAGCAATGGCACATTGTTTCAACTCGGAAATTATTGAAGGAAGAGTTGTGAAAATTGATGAACGCTGTCTCATAACAACCTAGAGGGAAGTTAAGGGGATTTGGAGGTGAAAAAAGACTGCATGTATTTTACACCGATCAAATCGAAAAATAAACCCTTTGTAGGAGATTTTTATGGGAGGTCTTATCACACAGGATATGAGGGCATTATTTCCCACATCAGTCGTTTTTGGTGGAGCTATTAGTTGGAGGGCGAATGAGTGCAAGATTGCGTGTAGCTTGCTCGGGAACATTTGAATAATATTTACTCAATTCGTAAATTTTTTTTTCTAAATGTCCTGCTACGATTAAGTCATCTCATATGAAATTAAACCTTGATGAATGTTATGTAGTGGCGCACACCACTTTTCCCTCATCCACAGTATTTATCTGCGACGTAACTTTGTACTCTCTATTCGCTACAAGTTAACAGTTACGTCTGCCGGTGAGCAATGGTAGTCTCATTGGCGACTCACCTTTGAGTAGTATGCGAAGGGATCGGTTTTGGGTTGATATTCGAAGCCACTGAACGGGTAGGCAGGTTTACTGTCCCTAAGCCTTGCTAAAATACGGTTTGTCTCTTTGAGAATTGCTTGCGCATAGCGGTGATTTAGAGATTGATCAAAGCTGCTTTGCAAATATAAGGATGGGAAGAGCGCTGACGCTTCATCGAGAATGCTTATGAGCCTGTAAAAATAACTATTTTGAAATGAAAGGAGACGACATCACAAGCATTTGCTCATGATCATAGAGCGTGGCAACGACAAAAAGGAAGATGTAAAAAGTAAACCATCACGACTTTCAGACGATCAAATGGTGACTTTATACCGTTAGAAATGGTTAACATGGAATAAAATGACTTAATGATGCTTTCAAATGAAACAGCGATGCAGTCAATAACATATGAGCGGTATTTTTGGCACATGAAGTCGTACAACGATGCACTCAATAGCAGTCATACAAAACTGGATGATGGGTTGAACATGTTATGAGTTTTAATTTTCTCGTAGTGCCGATAATTGTATGAACACTTCTGCAGTACTTGGTGCATCAATACAAGTCCTGTAGCTGCGCTTCAGTTAATCTAATGTTACCTTCCATCTTAATGCTAATGAATTATATTTGCTTGTATCTTCAATAAAACAACGAACCCATCATTGTATCCTTGAAACTCTTGACTGCATCTGTACTCGCCGCGTTTCCCAGCGTCGTAATTGCAGTATGGAAATCCATAAAATCCCCACTTTCCATTCGGTCTCAGTCGTTTTCCGAGTCGAATGGTTTCCACCATAAAATTACTGCAATCCACTACTCTGTTGCAAATCTCTACATATCTTGAAACCGAATATCTAGAATAGCTGTGAAAACATAGAAACGATCCAAAAATGTTTCTATATGGATATCAGCCAACTGCTTGAAAGCAACTCATTCTTGCGATATATGGCTAACAAAGTTTTCACAATTTTCTAAGTTTCGTTACTCTTTATGCTCATTGAAGCAATTCTTAAGTAAGCGTTACGGCGATCTTTTGCGAATCTGTTTACATGCTTGCTTGTCTACCCACCCTACAATTTTAAACCGTGAGTCAAAAACTCCGCATTTAGGAAGTCTAATGGTTGTAATTTGCAGTTTGAGGTACCTCCACACCTTTGGTTTCTTAAGTTGCGTAAGTAAGTTTTCGTGAGAAGTACGTTTCGCATGCGAAGATGTTTAATTTGCAGCAAATATTTCTGCGATCTCGACAGAAAATTCAAGCCTCTTTACATAGGTAGAAATACGCATACTCAGACCGAAATTTTTCGTAAATGTGAAACAACCTGCAAAATACACTAGCGTCGGAGCCAGTTTCGTTGAATGTTATGGAAGTGCCACACCTTCAGAGCTGATGTTGGTGACTAAGGATGGCAGGATCTCTCACCGGAGACTGTGAATTCTCGTTAACGTTGGGAATCTCCGCCTTTGGCCATAGCTTCAGTTTAATCAGTGTTCAGCCTATTTCACCTAATACGAACTGACTGCTACCTGTTAAGTTTAATAAGCTCTTATAAAAAATGAAGTTTACAATGCCGCCTTGTCAAATTCTTGTTGAGCAATACGCTTCACTTCTGAGTCTTTAAGGTATCTCTGACGTTCTCTGACGATTCGCTCTGACTCCCTTTGATAAATCCTTTTCGATGACCAGTTGAGGATGTACTGAGGGCGCCAACTTTCGAAGTCAATTATCGCGAGACCAACAAAATTCACGTTTGGTATCGCTCTTCTGATGTCGTCTTCAGCTTTTTTCAGATGTGATGTTATGTTGACCAGCTGAAACGTTTTTATATGCCAGTTAGCAATGAACATAGCACCATAGATAGCAATTGTTTTTGCGTTATGTATGCCACAAAGACCCCACAAATGCTGTTCGTGTTTGGTCGCTCTTGTACATAAAGCTTTTTAGCTTTGATCACAATGCAAACAATTTATGCCAATGGTTTTGTCTTCTTTACGTCATTTTGTACGACCATTCAATCTGCAATGAAGGGCAAATTTGAGTTGATGTTAGACGGGCTTTCAATCACATCGGCAACACTTTTCGTTTAAGATAGGAATCATTCACCTTGCAGCTGTGCATTATTATACTCTTATCTTAACCGACCGAACCAGTCACTCATATAATAAACTCTTCACAAGACTCTTCTTATTTACATGACCGTTTGTAAAATTTGGACCGATATATTTGATACAATCCCTTTTCACGCAAATTTTAAGGCCGATTTTGTTTGACCCGACTTTTATAGATAGATGAGGGAGTCAAGTGGACATAACTTCTTAACTCTGTCCTTAAAGGTTAACAGTGGGCGCATATACACAGTTAGCGGGTTTGGCTATGCAATGATGTTACTAGCTGGTAATATCGAATGGGTATATTTGTCTCGTTGAATGTGTTTCTCTATCGGATAGCTTAATTTCATTAATCACTCGAATTAGAGAAATGAAATGTAGAATATTTTATCAACGTAGTAAGCTTAACATCCATGCCATCGCCGACTTTAATAAATGGAGTTGTAACAAAGTAATAGAATTTAAATGAGGCAGAATTTCGCATGCCAATCGGTTTTTTTCTTACATAGGTTGGAGTGCTAGAAACGGAATTTCGCAGAAGATTTAACTAAAGGTGAGGTCAGTTAAAATATGCAAGCACTCTTTTGCATATTAATTACATGTTGGCAGCTCATGCATTTGGTTGATGCAAAAGCACTAACGTAGCGAAACAAGTATATCATAAAAGCTCCTTTGGCAGTATTTTAGGCTTATAAAGCACGAACCGCTTGATAGCTGAGAGTTAGTATGTTTTCGGCGTGTAAGGAGATAATTCTATTTTTACTGAATGGAATTAAACGCTACATCCTTGGAAGGTATGGGACTCAATATTTGGCATCTAAGAAGTGTCCGAATACATTTTGCAGCGAAGAGGAGTCTAACCTGAGGTAGTCCGCCGTTGATAGCCGATGAGCTGTCCGATATGTTTGCGTAGAATGGATAATAACCTATTTTATCTTCGTAAAATGTAATCACTTCTTCACCATAGAACCTCTGATATTTGTTGAATCGAATGTCATATTTTGCCAGCGGAATTTGAATGCCATTATTTAAGCACACTTTGCTCGGCACATTCCAGTATGCCTGCAAATATCAGGATGATGAAGATTCTTGGGATTCCAAGCACAGTGTGAAATGCACTGGATTGTTATCTGCATATTTGAGTGTCTGGGTTGTCTACAGCACTTTCTGGGATCCGCAATAGTTGTTGAGCCTTACGGTGGTCGAGGCGAATGATAAAGGCATGTGGAGAAGAGTTCATCGTTAGACTGATTGACTGCTACCGATTTTATATTTTTCCTGAGATATTTACAAGAGCGAGATTTCATGTTGCATATCAGTGAGCAACAAACTTCCGACGCGAGAACTTAAATGCGGTCATTTCATATAATAGTTCAACTCATACGAAAGTCGTACCAGAAATGTCTATCGAGACGAGATTTCTTTTTAATTCATGTGGAAAGTTTTTGAGTTTATTACTTTTTGCTATGACTTTATATTGGGTATCGTTGAAGATCGAACTGACATAGCAAAACAATCATTTTTACATTGCAATGCGCCAGTCTGGCTAGAGATTCGCGGTGCCCGATGAAAGGCACAACAGAGCGATACTTTGCAGCTATTTTAGGCAGAATTGAATTCGAGTTGAAGTTAATTCTTCTCGACGTTTACAGTCCGAGTACACATCGTATTTCCAGTAGTTCTTCATTATTAATTGCGCCTTCCAAGCGAATAAAATCTATTCTCCAATTATTTCCTCCAGCTCTATTGCTGCCTTCAAATGGTTCATTCTACTATTATGGTCGTATAACATTATGCGTAGAAAATGCGAAATGCTTCCAAGGATAATTTTTCAGCAGTGATGAAGTCTTGGTAATTTCGTTCTGAGGTAATAATAGCAACGATCTCCAGTGTTTACAGAAAATGGTGTTTTCGAAATGGAAAAATCTTTTGCATCCCGGTAATCACCCAGCCTTATCTTGAAGGCATGTTTTATACTCACCTAACGCAGTTATCAAAATGTGCAGTCCGCAAAAAGCGTTATAATCTTTTTTAGGTGCAAAATAGATCAAAAACTGAAAAATCTGTAGATAACGATACCAGTATATTCAACTATAAACATTGAAAGCCGATTGCACGAAAGTTTTCAGTAGTCCTCAGTACTGCAAAAACAGTACTTTCAATATTAGTCACGACGAATAAGTCTGCTTTCCATAACATTTATAATGTTGTACGCTTCATAATTAACTCAAAGCGAAATCACAGATTTTCGTTCAGCTCATTTGGGATCTTCATGCATTCTTTACTCCCAGTAGTACCTCAATCGCATATTTCCTTTACCCGGTCAGTCAGCCTGCATGTCACGAGAATTCGCGACAAATTTGAGGAATAGGAAAATGTGATGGGGACGGGGCTTACAGCAGGGGGCTGCAGGGCCTTAACACGATATTTCTAGCCGCAATCTGTCTAAGACACGGCTCAAAGAGCTTAAGTACATCACGAAGGAACTAAAACAGTGGAAGGAGACATAGACTTTTCCCACAACACTGTGACGATCCTGTTTTATTTCGCATAAAATCTTCAGCGAAATCTCCCTTTTCGTCTCGCTGGAATTTTGTTTCCTCTTTTTCGCGACACTACGTTTTCCTGCCTACGAAGTGCCTTTCATTAACCTTGCATTATCTGTTTCCTCTATCTCCGCTGTCGCCAATTGTCTCAGTAAAGTGCCGCTAGGCCGCCACTTGAAATGTGTTTGCTGCATAAGAACTCATCACTCACCAAACAGTAAAAATGAGCGGGTGCGAAAAATGCGAAATGCGAAAAAAAACTCGATACGAAAAAAAATGTGATGCGAAAAACTCGAAAATAATCCAAAAGATCGAGTCAGTGGAATAAAATAAACTGGCAAAAACACGTTTAGGAGTATAGTAGTATTCCTTGTATAGTGGACTCGACAAAGTTGGCACATTTATTTGAGAAGTGAGTGGAGAGATGGATGTAACAGAAGACGATAGGGTCTCCAGTGAAGTCAGCTAGAAGAAGCAAGGAATCGTCTGAAATAATGACGGGGCACCTTTCAGTGAGCAAACTATTTAAGGTGAGTATTAGCAGTTCCCACACAACGTTCACAAACCGCTTTTTATGCTGTTAGCTGACGTTGCGCTAAATGCGAGGTTCATGCCTAACAACGTGCATCAGCTGACTGAGTGGTCTACTCGTTTTGCAAGCAAGTTCTTTTTCCTTTCTTCATTAGCTCCACTATGGTGCCCTGATTAAGGTATTCGATATCCAGAAACGAAACGTGCTTTTCGAGTGGGGATAGAAATATGCTCAACTAGTCAAATTCAGGTGTGAAATTTATCACTTCTTTGAACCTTAGTAATTGTTGAACGGTAATTTTGTTGAACGGTTCTCAGTGTGACGGTAATTTTCTTAGTTGCTTATTTGGTAATGTTTTCGACTTGGTTTGTCGCTCTTTTGGAAATATGTGCGAAAAAAACATTCATTCTCATAATACAAATTGCATTTAATGATGCATTTACAGTATTTGAGAAGCTCAGCAATGCACCTCGGCCGATTAGCGAATATCGGATTGGAATAGCAGATATTCGGTTCAGAAAGGCCACTGCACTGCGTAACTCATCCGCGCCAATGAAATGGAGTGCAATAGTTTGCAGTTGCTTTCATAAATTGACTACATCGTAGTTTAGATTCATGTGAAGTGTTAGGCACGTCGATTGGTGGAATAGGGGCGGATGGAGTAAACGAAACGAGTTACGATGCGATTCAGTCAAATGAATGGGATAGGTTTTCTACGTGGGAACCGTTCTGAATGCTAAAGTGCAGAAAAGATGGGAAAGCAATCGAGTGGAATCAAATAAAAGGAATTGCGGTGAGCGTGAATCCTCTGAGGAAAATGGATACAATTCTCTCAATCTCAGCCCCGATCCAGCACAGTAGTCTGCTTTTAAAGAAACCAGCATGATTACAACGAAGGCCAATGAAACTGCAATAAACTGACTGTTATTGATAAATTGTAGAATCAAACTAACAGAACTATATTGGTGATATGATACCGAAATCTGGTTGAAAAAGCCATAATGCTAAGAGTTTATCTACTCAACGCTTGTAAGTTGCACGCATGTCCGCATTGACTGGGTTTCAGTGAACATAAAAACTGGCAGTTTTGCCGATCATCAAAAAGGTTTCAGCTTACTCGAAATGAGATAGAAAAAAGTTTCAACTTACCTCAAATTGCTCGGATGGCGCGATTAGAAACTGGCAAACGAACAGGGGAAGGATGTGTGCAGCGTTCTGATACGGCATTTCTTCACGTCCGTACTAATGCCGTTTTAGCGGTGACATGGAATTCAGCGGATACAGCAAATATGCGTGCCACCTGATCTACCTCGTTATATATGTGATTACTTTTGATGTACATACAGCATCACAGAATAATGGAGCAATGAACACTGCGTCATAGCAGATCACATTGCTTCACTTTTGTTTAATCAGTGGCCAAAGTTTTCGAGAATAACATGACAGCTGCACTCAATAATATTAGAGAGTATCGTTTTCAAATTAATATAGTAACGAAAATTGCAATTCCAACAAGCTTATTAGAGCTATTTAATAGCAGTCATCTGCCGTGCTAATCATATTTCAGAACGTCTACCCTTCATTCTGTTCTGCTGTACTTGACGTTCCGGGTAAATGTATTGCTCCTTCATTCGGGATTTATAGGGGGGTCCTTTCATGATACGAATGGTAGTTCTCATTGACTCTGCAGTTCCTCTACCAGCATTTGAGCCAGCAATCTCTACTGCGCGAAATCATTTGCTCTTACAAAAGTTGGCTATGAAAAGTGACGGATCGATCATGTCTTTCTTGATTAGTGTCTCATCTTAAAGCCAACTTCTTTTACCTCATACTGAGATCATCACCACTGTGTAATGGCCAGTGTAAGCGTTTTCCATAGGCGCTTCTCTGAAAAAACTATCACAAAGGTGGTGCGAGTGCCTTTAGCAGCCATATTTTTTGCCTTGATCTTATCACATATAGTACGCATATAACACGATACCAAGGTTAGTTAAATACCGGAACTCATATGACATTAGCAAAAAACAGTGGCACAAAAAACTTCGAAGGTAACCCATTGGCAACGGATTCGACCGATGTGGGAAAGGTCGCAAATCTGCACATGTATGGTCAATTTTTTTACTGGTTACTTGTTTATAAAAGAATCTTTTATTGCAAGAAGTGAACGCGGAAGAAGTGATATAAACGATTAAGGCGAATATCACCATGAAAGAAAATTGCGAAAATATAGAAGCTATTATTCTCCTTAAATTTCAAATTGATCGTTTGCTGTAGTGCACATATCACAGCTCTTTTCGAGAAATTATAGCGATCGACGAGGTAGTACTTCGAAGAAATCATCTGCGCTTTAAACCTTAGTTCAAGCGAATAAGCAGGAAATTCCTTGCAAACAAGGCAACTAAGCTTTATGAATTTCGTTATGCATGCGGCTGTGTGTGGGAATTCTTGTAGCGTACACAATTCTGACTAGGCCTCTGTAGCCATCTAAATCCACTGTTCATTTGCATTGTGAGCTATTTGGAACACATTGCCTTTTCCCGAAAATAGGGTTCGCAGAATGCCATTCTCGATGCATCCGCAATTTTTAAATGAAGCATTTCACATAACAAAGCTTCCTGATGCATACCGTTCACAACGAGATCCAAATTTTGTCAGCAGCACAGAGGAATAGCGATTCTTTTTCCCGTTCTCAGGGAGATGCGACTCCTTCGAATGAATTTCGATTTATGAAAAATCTGTAGAAAGCCTTACTTGTGCAGAAATCAGCCACAGTATTTGTGCTTCTTTTTTTCGGTGGTTTCTCAAAGACACTTAGATGTGTTTTATGCAAATAACAGAAATAGAATGATGACAATAGTAAAGTTTACAGAGTGCAAATGAAGTTTATATTTAGTTTGAGGAGGGGTCTTTAGGTGCGGGTGGCTCCAGCGGAAAAGTTCTCAGCGATGTTTTATGAAGAAAAGGAGAAGCAGGTAGCCTTTCTTGTTTGTGATGCCCACAGGGGGTCGCCAGACTTCCTTCTAGAGTAGGAGCTTCCGGACTTCGCTTGAAGCTGGAAATTTTGAAAACGTTTTACCTCACTAAGAAATCATTTTCAGAAGGTTTATACTACTGCACTGTGGCATGCTCTTATAAAACTGAAATGGATCAGCGTTTTTTAGACGTTGCGGTGTTGGAGTACCAATGCGTTTTCAAAAGTACATTTGTGCAAGACACAATGGTATCCTCGGCTCGATGCAGATGCTTCAGAACTTTTGAACCTGATGATGACTGAATAGGATTCACTTTGTGGATGATGCGAGGCATGGCATAGTAACGTTGTAGTGTATTTCATTAATAGGGGATAGAGGCGCTTAGTCCATGCAGTGCTCGTAGTGCTCATTTTTCTGTTGCAGAAATGATAAAAAGCGAAAACAACAAGGAACCCGAGGGTATGAGCGGAATGCAGGACACTCGAATGTGGCAACTGGATGGATTGTATCATAGCTTATCGTGCTGTTCGTGGAATCTGTAATATTTGAGGAGTCGCCGACTGTCATGCTAAGCTGAGCAAGATGGAGCAGATTCGGATCTAACAGCTAGTCAGCTTCTGGAAGGGAAAATATTTGCGCCACCGACCATATTGAAGCTGGCATTCGAGTTCCGCCAGCGCTTGGAAATCAAACGCCTTTTCGGTACTACTTCAATCAAAGGAGTATGTAATTCATGAATTTTTGGACACATGGCAATGTGGTTTATGAAACTTTTGACGGAAAGCATAATACCATATAAGCCTCGGAAGTCTCTGTACATTTCTGCATATCGCACGTGCATAATTGTTGTAACTCGCACAGATTTGCGTTTTACTCCTATTTAGATAGGTTATTAATGAGACGAAAGTATTTTTGTTCATTTGCAACGTGTTTTTCGTTAGCTGAAGAAGTATTTGTGAGTTGGAGGCATCAAATGAAGCTTTCTCGATATGAGGTCAAATGATGCAAACCATATACGGTATTTCTTTCGTGAGATTCATTTCGTTACTGATTCCGAAACTTTCCGTATTTAATGATTTTTGCCGGAAGCGGACTGAAAACATGGAATTTTCTGTTCCACTGCAGTATAACATTGTCCACAAACACCAGGTTCAAAAAATTTCCACATAGCAGGAAGATATAGAGAGGACATGTTTGCTGATGCAAACGAATAGTACGAGCCATTGTGCATATGCACCAATATGCATTATCAATGGAACACAATGAGAATCATTTTTCAGAGCGTCAAATATTCCGCATGAATAAGTGAGTGTGTGCACGGAAAAAGTGCACATTCAATGCACAATATCACAGCACATAAACAAGACGGGTTTATTGACAAAAAATTGCCTAGCATTGTTTTCAACATAGATTTTTATTGGTTAACTCCAGCGGCTGGGGAATAACGTGATTTCAATATTGGTGACTCGTCTTTGGAACCTCTTATGTCTGTGACTCCAAGTTATTTTTTTAGTTCTGATGATATTAATGAAATCTATTCCCGCCGTTTAAGTTATTTGTACTATATAGTCGTATGTTGTTTCCCTCTAAAGAAAACCCTGGAAGATCGTGCTGTCCTCCCGAAATATTTGCAGGGAGCATGCACTGAAGAAACGTTTTCTTTGGGTCGACAGGATTAAACGAGGTGGTATAAGGGTTTTCGATAAATATTCCACTGATCACTGAATTTAGTGCAAAGGTTCATCAAAAACTTGGAAAAACACAGAACTCTGATCACAAAAAGCTTTCCTTAGGTATCTTTGTAACAAATCACATTCGGAACTTTTCAAAGCCGAAAGTGGCTCCCCTCGTGACTGATAACGTTGTCACTTCTGAGATCATGCCAAACCTTTTCTCGCAAGTTTCCAAGCACAGTGGCGGAGTCCTCATGCAACTCACCAACCAGATCTCGCAATCGATCAGATTTACTGAGAATGGACGTGGCTATTTTTTCAAGACAGCTTCGCAGCTCAGTAGTAGAATCTTGCTGACTGCTGAAAAGTATCCTCTATTTTCTCAAATCGCCCAACGATACCACTTTTTCAGCTTGAAAATTCACCTTAACGCATGACGAAAACAGTTGCCACTTCAATTTGGTTTTTCAAATATCATACTCGGATCTGCAAAACTTTTTAATTTCTTCAAATATGGATTAATTTCAACAAAAACTTATCCAGCTCTTCTAGCCCTGTAGGCAACGTGCAGCGAAAACAAAAATACACTACTGGTGATTTTGTTTATCGAAAGTTTGCCAGAGTAGATGTGCGATTGTTTTTCCTCTAAACCCGACATGCGCAAAACTCTGTTAGGATGCATTCAATAAATGCTATTTGCACAGTTATTTCAGTGAAGGTTCCTCACATGTGAAAAGTGCTATAATTGCAGGATGTGTAATTTGATGACTATGAGTAAGCAGACTTTCATGCGCATTGAGGGCGGAAAATGAATAGGACGTAAGTTCATGTCATCTAATATGAGAAAACGTGCTGCAAACGGTAGAAGAACGCCGATCTCGTTTTTCAGACACATTTCCAACTATATTCCACTTTAATGCTCGATCCTTTGAGATGAGAGTGACATTGAATAATACGTACCTAGTTCCGTATTGAGCAGCTTTTGATGTGATAGCGAATGTGGCGCATACTAATCCATCCACCTGGAAAGCATCGCTAAAAGTGCTCTTGAATTTGCCGTTATTATTATACTATTTTCGGCAGGTGCGCGTTCTATGCCCTAATAGACATAATAGTAATTTTGAAATGGCATAAAGTTCAAACGCACAAGCTAGTTCGGGGATGAAATCATTCCATACCTTCTCTTTGCGGAACTGCATGAAAGAGAACAAGCAAAATCCCATTTTCAGAGAGGAATTGCTGGAGCATTATCATCCAAAAACGTCGAAAACGAATGTGACTTCACGTTGAGGGGCAGCAAATCGGTGCAACGGATTCTATGGGAATGCTGAGCATTCCTTAGAAACGACATTCCAATTGTACGTATTTTATAAGTATTTGTGGGTGCCTTTCAAGCGGAAAACTTCCTTATAGTAGTTTGATCGAAACGAATATTAAAGTCGGCATGACAACAGCATTTGCAGTCGGCTGATCTGACGATTAGTAATACAAAATATCAACGAAAGACAAAATGTGTGAAAAGGATGGACAATAAATAAAAGCTGTACAGGCTACAGAAAAAAAACTACTATAAGCTGCAGTTGCAAAAATGACTTCTATTCTTCTTTTTTCTTTTTGAAAAAAAAGCTCGTGCAATCGAAGCTACGACTTCCGATATCATAAACTAGTAAATCATTTTGAGATTGGGTAGCTTCACCGTTTCGACCCGTTGCTGCTTTGATTAAATCTGCAGGATTGTTTCATTTGTACAAAACTTCGGTTGTATAGAGAATCCCATATTTATGCGGCGCGGAATCACTGAGACATAAAATCGACGCGTGTTTCCATGCTTATCGCTGAATGTGACTTTGAATGGAATAATGCTATCTTCATAAATTCACTGTATCGCTAGTTAATCGGGCTGAGTATGAGGCAATGAACTCATTGCTTTTTAAAAAGAATCGCACCATAAGTGGAAATGCCAATGCAACACCACCAGTCAAAATATGCGTTCTCGTATGCAAAGTTTTCCAACTGAAAGCCGAGAGGACATGCCTGCAAACACTTTTTTGTCCTTTTTTAATAACGGAATTTCGCTTGTGATTTCGTCTCGAAATCAATGGAATTAGAAGACGAATGAAGAGTTGGTTTGGAACTTTCAACCATATCAGCACAAATAGATAACTGTGACACCTAAAACGTACCCGTTCAAAGAATCATTACGAAGTTTTGGCGGTGTAGTTTGAATAATTGCTAAAGCGTGTCATCGACGACTTTATTACTAATTCTGATGTTTGCTGCCATGATACAGCGATGGCGTATTCCTCAGCTATACAAGATGCTCGAGCTCGACCTTCGGTGCCTTTGGTTGCCCGCCTCCGGAATGAATAGATTCGTGACTACTCTATTCATAACAGCGAGGTCACCGATTAATGTATATAACCAGTCCGAACAATAACTGTTGATGCACAAATTTGTTCTAACTTACTTTCAAGTTTTATGAAGTGCAAAGTTCACCTCGATCGAATTCTTGCTAGGTGTTGCAGCTAAGTTTTTGGGTACAAATTCAATCAAGAATAACAATATTCTATCAGCACCAGAGGAATTGTTATGGCGTTCACGGGAGGACGCTCGATGACGCGCCACAAAAAGGGCTACTGCACGCAAAGATACTAAATCATGGGATTCTAAATAAAATGGCACTCCGCTCTAATGGTTTGGTTTCACAAAGTCGTCGAATTCAGCACCATCATCCACAAGAATTGTTGCTACCAAGTTTGATGGCCATCTACGGCATTGTTAGCAAGGCTCTGCAGAGCGCTCAGAAGCTTCTGCCCTGACCGTTCCAGAAGGCACTGCCTCGGCGGTTGCAAAACCTTCTATCTCGAAAGTTTCATTCTAAAAAAACACGATACTCAATAAGTGCATGGCCAAAAATCTTTGATGTGAGTTTGTAAGGGCGAATGTAGTCTCATGGATCTCCTGGTCAGAAATTGAGTAATTTTTGGGACTTCCATGAAAGGCAGACTACATCCCGCTCTAATCTTCCATTCAATTATGCTACCTTTATTAGCATATGATCGATTGAAATAAGCAACACCGTTTTTCTTACATCCATTTTTGATACTGCCCCCTCCCGTATGTGCACTTATGCGAAGTCTCACCGAAACCTCAAATTCTAGGCCTTAAAAAAACCAAAGCAATTATTTTGCTAGGTTTTCCACGCAGCCGATGATGTTGTGTAATGTAAATTTGTGATGTTGTCACCAGTATGGAGAAATCAAAAACGTTATGACTAGGAAGAACAGGTGTTGACATTCCACCAAACCATATCGCCGACTATAAATTTTATGATTTTGAGTGTGGCTGAAAAATCGAATGATAGCAATTAGCGATTTGTTTGAACGCGTCAGATGTGTATCAAATCAAACTCGACAACGCATCCATACGTCTTTCTTTTGCTTCAAAGCTGTGAGTCAACAGGTGTTCGACATGGAGGGTTCTTCAATAAACTGGAAGCATTGGTGCTTCTACTCCTTTTTTTCTACTTTCTATTTGCTTTTCCGATATATATTTACGAGTGATTCCCAACGGAAAGATTTTGAAAATTTGTTCTCGTAAAGCAGCATTGTGTCTTCGCGCACATGTGTGTATGCTGGCATCTGTGTCTATCTCTTCTTAGATGATGTCAACTCAGTAATCACTGAAGATCGAGTTATGAAATCCAGTAAGCACCACGACTATGTGCGCACATGGAACAGTGTGCTCGTACTTGAACTGATCGATTCGCTCCTGTAAATCCCTTCCAAAAGGTTCGTTGATTTGTGATCAAAACATTTGCGAAATGCATGCAGATTTTTACACTTTAAGTCAACGTAACTTTTCGATGTGATCACTGTGGTATTCAATCCACGATATTCACTATAGCGAACGAACTTCACAGATATACTTCCAACGGTCCAAAGGTAGAAGATATCGGAAGAACAAGTATGCATATAGGCCACAAATAGGCCACAAATATGGCATCAGCAAAATTGCATGCACACGAATATTTTTTTGAAACTTGTACGAGAACTCGAATAAGTTAGCTTGCTAATGCTCTATTGCCTGTCTTTTGCGATTTCTTGGCAGTTTTATGAAAGCGATCGGTCCTATCGACTCAAATGTCAAACTGCATATACTAGCGATCCCTGTTGCAAACTTTTCATTTTGCTTTATGATGTTTTTTTATTTCTGTTCTTCTATACATTTTGCATAGCTTTATAAAAGTCTTGCAATCAACGAAAAACATCTGTTTCTTTAGTGCATTTTTGATGCGTAATCATGACTTGTTTATTTGTGTTCTTTCTCTCACTTACTTACGTAGAACAAAGAATCATTTCGTCTTTACACTTTATCAGCTGAGAACAAAGCCGTGATCTTGACTGTTACCAGCGTTTACGTGATAAGGGGAACTTAAGACGTTTTGCTGCCCTTATTCTTCCTATGACCTAATGGTTGTGTTGACGACTTTCCAGAAAAAAATCCACCGTATCATACAATGCACTCATAGCGCTTATGAATTTACTTAGAGCCTGCAAAAAAAAATTTATTTTTATGGAAGGAAAAAGAAAACCATGCGTCCCATGCTGATATATGTCCCTTATTTGTCGAAGTCATCAATAGTTTATTCACAGAATTACATAAATAGAAAGAAAAGCTCACATTTTTTAGTGAAAATACTTGAATCTTTCAAAAAAAAAAAAAATTGCTAATGACACGGGAGCCAAGTCACATTTTGAGACGCAATTTTTTTAAGGAAGCAGTTTTATGCGGGAATCGCGAGAATTTTCAACATTTGCCACCTCCATAAAGATATGCTGGAATGATATAGCTGTTATGGCTCTTGGGGCGAAACTATCCTGAGCGCTTTTTTGCTCTCGGTGCCAAAGAACACTCATATCAATGGTAATCTTAAAATCTTCGGTTTCGTCGGGGATCGCCGTTTCTGAACCCTCGTTCATCGCTAATGATTCTTATGTATATAGAAGTGTAGCGTCTACACCCCAACAATCGTATCCTCGACAAAAAACCCCGAGGTCACACCTCTGAAAAGGCGTGACTTCACAAACATGTTTTGACTACTGCGACAAACATGCCTCGCACCATACAATCAAAAGTATCTGGCTGAGCGTTTCGAAACTTCAGCTATTACATCAGCTGGGGAAATCTTATATTTTTTACGAACAAGTTTAACATGGGTTCGAGCGATTATCCTATCCGCTTTCCTCACCCTTCCAATAGCTTTCGCACACCCGTTCATTGCAAATGCCTTACGGCATAGGTCATGACAGTGTATTTGTTCATTCGCATAACCACAGCATGTACAGTTCCGTTCGATGGAAAATACCTCCTTACTGAAGCTAAGAGGTCCCCATTAAAAAAGCTGCTATAGCAATAAATTTGTGCGAATGTCGTGTTGAATGCGGCGAGGGGAAGGGAGGGTACAGATGAAGGA
This sequence comes from Baylisascaris schroederi, assembly GCA_006503575.1. Classification (NCBI taxonomy): domain Eukaryota; kingdom Metazoa; phylum Nematoda; class Chromadorea; order Rhabditida; family Ascarididae; genus Baylisascaris; species Baylisascaris schroederi. The sequence continues at coordinate 216,635 of QEWY01000834.1, read as the reverse complement.
GATAGGACTACACTAAAATCCCGGCGATCTGTCTTTGAGACATGAGACCCATTGCCCTCCCTCGTCCCCTCTCTGCCCATTCCCAGAACCCTCAACTTGCCACCATTCTATCTGTGCTTTCTGTTATCAGTTTAATTTAGGTTACCTACAAACTCACACTCCTCTTCAATTCCACCTATTTTAATGCAGCCGTTCTGACATCACCAGCAATAATCAGTAGTGCCTCCTTTTGCAAAAGCCGATTCTGACATTGCTCAATCCTATCACGATTAATGAAGCTCTTACCAACGCTTCCCGAGCAGACGCGGTCTGTACTGACTTTGCCAAGGCTCTTCACTTAGTTATAAGTTCCAAAGTTGTGTCGTCATTGAAGGCTTAATGGACACATGACGCTGCTTTAGCCCAATCCAAATTTTTTGGTGCGGAAGAAGCCTCAGAATGAAAATTGGAAAAGCCCTACTCATGCTTCATCCTATCCCGATGGAGCGCCGCAAATGGCCTCCCACACAATTTAGTAAGCCACTGCAAACCTTCTGCTTACGAAGTAATGATGCAGCGACACTTTTTTGAGCCGCAAAATGATGAGAGTGTCACGCTATGACGCCGTCTCATTAGAAGAATGATCGCACTTACTGCCGCTTTACATATCCAGTAGAAAAGTGTTGCTTATTATCGTCCCATCTTGGTAATACCGTACTCTGCGCTTGCCTACGTGATGCAAATTGTTGAATTGCGTGGGCGGATCCGATTAAATACATTTTACGCCCATATTAGTGTGCAGCCCTCCCTTCGGCGTGAAGTTCTCACCGATACTTATACCAGAGCAATTAGCGCCTCCAGTCTGAACGGTTTTCGGTTTCACTAATACGTTGTTCTTCGATAGCTCGTTCGGACTGAAACGCTACCAGTTTTTGCATTGTCGAATAATAGTAGTGAAAAAAACCCAGGTGCCCAATTTTCCGCCGCTAGGTCACTCCTATTACGGTTTACTTGCGTCGGCTCCACATGGTCAGGGCTAGCAACTTCAGCCAACTTAGCCCGTGCCAATACTACATAGTCAAAGCTTTAATCAGCCTTACTCTCGGTTCAGCTACCCCGACCCGAAATCACTCCTCAGCCAACCCATGAAAGAAATCCCTTGCTGAAATACCGAGAGCGGCAAAACACAAAGCACAACGGCAGTAACACAACTCACACGACAGATTGACAAGCGAAGCAGTGGCATGCTGCAGCAGCCATATAAACGGAACAACAAAAACATGAGGTTCACAGAAAAACATAAAACGTGGAAATGTACGTCTCATACAAAATTGCATAATAAGTAGAAAAATAAGCGTCGAACAAGTAGAAAACTAAATAGTCAAAAATACAAGAAGGGAAAGCATTAAAACGTCGCCTTATGCACACTTGGTGTACTTTTCCCTCTAAACAGCCATCGAACGTAATCTTCCTGCCGAGTTCCTCCGTCTGATCCTCTTATCTTACCAGCAAGCCGGTACCCCAGGCACCCTGAAAACACCGGACAGATACTACACAAGAAGCATTTAAGAGCTCGTTCCAATTTACAAGAAACATTGAAGTTCAATCAAACTCGTCTTAACCTACAATTTCCACATAAAAATCCTAGAAATATACTATACACCAGTTTCAGGATGAAATAAAAATTAAGAAGAAAATAAAAAATACAGCTCTTTGAAGAAATATAGTGTTGAAAAATCGTTTTGGAGCCATATCACTGTCAAAAAAAAACCAAAAATACTCTTCCTTTCCAAAATTGCTCAGGATAATGTTCTTCAGTTCCACGATTTCGAATATCGCCGATTCGATGAACAAGTCCTCTTTCATGTGAGGATAAGAGATTTTAGAAAAACTTCAAAAACTTACCTCCACTAAGGACGAATATTTGGCGACCAATCCTCCCGCTTCCGGAACCTCTGGCACCCGCAGCAAAGTAAAATCACCAAGTGATGGGAACGTCAGCCAGCACGGTGTTAAAATTAATTCCTCACTGCAACTAATTGATAGTCGATAGACAACCAGAGGACATAATATTTGAGAAATCATGAACAATAAAACGAAGAAAGCAAGGCCATTCATTGCAGTCGATGACCACGACAGTATATGACTTGATCAATTCTATGCAGTGTACCCCAACCGAATTGTTTGCAGTTTGAAGCTAAACGACTGCATAAATTTCGTGCTATACTACAACTATACTCGCAGCAAGTGATTCGAGCAATTCCGATAAAAGCATACATGTATGACCCTCCTCCTTTTGTGTTCACTTTGTGTCCATGCAGAAAACAGGTAAAACCTTAACAATGAACTCTTTATGCTTATCTAATATATCCACGCCTACCATGGTAAACTGAAAACTGAAAAGGACCACAGACCAAACTTGAAATGCAACCTTCCTGTCCTCGTCTCCTCCCATGCTCAACTTTGGTCAGTTTGAACAATGCAATTTTTTATGAGAAAAGTAATGGAAAAAGCCTCGAATGGAGCCTTACCCATCCACGAAATACGTTTCGTTGTCAGCATCCACAAATCTGATAAATACTTTCTCTATGCAAATATGTAATGAAAAGCATTCAGAACTTCACACATCAAACTCACATTCTCTGTTTAGAGCAAAGTTCACGAAACGAACAATTAGCAAAGTCTCAACAACATAAGCAAAAATCAAACCTTCTGCCATCGATATGCGTTCAGCTCATCATATTCCACTGCCTTCTCATCATTGCTCCTTGCGGGCATTTCGTCATTTCAACCATCCATCGAGTTCCCTGTTCTGGAGATTTTTCTGGTCACCATTTCATTTTTCAGCGGCAGAAGTGCTTAATATAAAATAGCGCTCACATCTTGAATCCCACTATCAGAATGGGAACTAAAACAGGAACTAAATCTCTTCTACTGCGTCGATTTCATGTACATCTTTTGCTACCATCCAAGCTCCATGTGAATATTTTCAAACATGCACGACGGAGGTCAATGAAGTGTTCTCCCCAGCCAAAGTTTCCTTCCTAAAAACCCCACTCCCACATAGTTCTGAATTCAATCGAAGTTATTTCTCGAAATTAAACCGGGAACAGCAATACCTTAATTCACTTAAACAAAGTTACATTTTTCTTCCCCCACATCCTCCCTCGGAAGAATTTAGCGGTCAAAAGTTCCATTCCTACCTCCCTTTGAAATGCACCGCTCAATTTAGCTCTCAAACCTCACTTGAGTTATTTTCGGCTCTTAAAAATGCCAAAGTTCTTGAAATTCGGAGGATTTACCCCGTAACTCAGCTCAAAAAATTTTTGGAGACATTCGAAATGAAATAATAATTTTGACATCCAGGCCCACTTCGCTACAAAGACAAATTAAACGGTTTGAAGCAGAAAGAAATCCCCTCATTGCCGTTTCTCCAAAAGGCCTAGAAAGATTTTGCACACGGTGAAGGAAATGATGAGTATGAAAATTCCTCCAATTCAACTACCTGCGGACATTAAATCACTGTTACAAGACATTGGCATTCTTGCAATGCTCAGGTGAATGCGAATGACTGATGAATCGTGCACCTCTCATATATGCTTCACGGCAATGACACCGCAAAGGTGCAGAGGAACCGCCAGTCGTACAAAGCTAGGAAAACCTTTGTAACTCATTAGTAATAGAACACATGCTTTGCAATATGGCTGTTACAATTTGCGCCACCGGGACGGTATGAAATAAAAAAGAACGAAGCATGCACTGGGATGCAACGAAGATGAACAATGGAAATGAAAAATGAAACAAAAGAGCCCGCAGTGGTGGACGTTCGTAGTGCTAAACAGATTTGTGTTATGCTTATTTCGTTTAATTCAACTTCGGCTCAGGTATCGAATATCTCATTGGGAAAATCCAAAGCACCCGATAAACCTGCATCGCTAGTTAACATATTTTAGGCTCAGATTCTAACGCTTCCATCATAAATTATGAAAAAACCACAGTGCAAATAATTATGAACTCAAATGCTGCAAAAAATGATTCAGAACGATCGTGAAAAGTGCTCGACAGCCTCGCAATGCAAAAATCCAGAACCACCATTGGTTATAAATTACCCCTTTACGCCTTATATCCATTTTTCCACATAGTGAGATGATAAAAATGCACGTCAGTGGATGTAGCTGAAAATTTCCATACCACCACAACATACACTAGTCCTTAAAGGACACTGCAGAATGCAATACAACTTAGTGGCCATCACTAAGGAGCTGGCATTGCCGCCCAATGACTCCTTTTCAACGTCTCAGTCTTAGACCACAATTAACGTGATGGCACGGCCTCAACAATTCATTTTCAATAACATGATAGAGGCCACCGCTAAGGAGCTGGCATGACCGCCCAATGACTCCTTTTCAGCGGCTTTCAATAAACCGTAATGGAGCTCGCACTATGGCGCCAGCACAGGATAGCTCCAACGCATTGCATGGGCAAGAGAATAGACTGATCACAAAGTATTCTCCTACACTTAATGGGGTGGACGGAAATTGACAGCTGTACTTTTTAGCAAAAGACTCGTTGATCTCTTGCAACTAGCAGAAAAAAAGAAAATAAGGCGTAAATGGTTCCACCAACACAGCGGTTCACTGGATGAATACAGAAATTGTATCATACACAAAGCAAGGCATTCCCACTATCTTGCGATATTCATTATCGCAGTATTTTACTTCACTCTTTTCATTCTTGCAGCGTTAAGACTCTTCATCTTTTTTATCAAGCTCAAAAACGCTTGGGCAGTTTTATTTCAAGTAAGACCAGTCTCTCAATGAATGGAATTTTTTCAAAAATTTGCTACTTTTTCCTGGGTGAGATATTCGATACCTCAACTGCAAAATAGAAAAACCTAAAGAAAATCTATCACAAATCTGTTCATCATTACAAACAAGCACTCACTTGAGATTCTTTTTTAATTCATGCGTAATTCCTATTATTCATTTCCAACCACATCCCAATACATTATTCACCATCTCAACAACTTCAGCCCGTCGAAGGTGCGTAAACTGTAATTAGACATATAACAAAACGTGCATCTCTATTAGAAATGAGCATCCAAAGGTTCCCTTCCATGCACAATCGACGCCCCTCCACGCTTCAACAGCGTCATAGAAGGGAAGCGTGTGTGAGAGATAAGAGGATTCACAGTGAGCCGTCTTCATCTAAGTAAAGTAAGAATACCATGTCTTGCAGCAGCGATCCGATACCCGGATGTAGCTGAGGCCATAAAACTCCCATACTCATCACTTTCATTCACCAACCTGCAAACACCAACCCTACGGGTTTTACTGAGATCATTGAGTCCACTTAACTCACATTAACCACCAACATCGGCATATCACAGTAACAGCTGGTGAGACCAACTCCGTCCTTATCGTCCTTGGACTGACGAAATATCTTTACTAGTTTATATGAAATTTCATAAAACTTTTCAATTGAAAAAAAAATTCCCCCATATAAAAAACATTTGAACCCTATCTTCTTAAGCACAAAAAATTAACGAGAGTGCAAAAGCGAAAACCTACCATTACTAATCCCATCAACCATCCTACTCATATGCCGATGTCTATGATTTATGTAAAATAAATGCGCTCAATAAACTCTGCAACTCTGCAAGGTTCCCTCTGCAAACTTCATATTTTGGATATTTTTCAGGGGGCCAGGGAAGATGCACAATGAGGACGGATTCTACTATGAATGGGAGAATGCAATCCACAAAATATAAAGCAACTTATCTTGTGCCATATTGATATAGTCGTCATCTATACGCCACGCCACTGCAACGACCTTTCTGTCCTGCGACCACTATGATGATCCATCGTTCCGGAATGCTCAGTACATCGGCTGACCGCTGCATCTTTCGTTATTCGTCGTATTCATACTCTCCTCTGTGGATTCCTTTATCCATATCCCAAGAGCCAGACCACCTTATTCGGCCAACCCATTCCTTTCCGTCAGCATGATACACCTGCACGACTGCGTGGACATGATGTTTCCTAGAGGCTATTCCTGTTCGACAATAGGCTATGAGGCGATCAACAGTTACTCGAATACAGAAAAATGAAGAAATGAAATAACAGAAAATATGTAAAAAGATGTCCCACTGAACCGACTGCCCATATAATTTCCGAACACTAAAATGCATACTAAATTTGGTCCAAAATTTTGAAAAATGATAAAATGAGGCCAAAACAGGCACATGAAAAAAGAACGTTTTTCCAGACCCACCACCCTTCGAGTGAAACAAGATGCTGTTGGAAAGAAAAACATGCAAGGTGTTTAACAAAAAGTATGGGTGCAATGTTCAAGAAAGGAAATAAAAAGACTCATTCATCGAATGAAAACTCAACAGTGACCGTCGAAAAACCTCAAAAAATACAACAAACTTAAGTACGATATCAATAATACAAATCTGAACAGAAAGAACACTTTCATTTGTGAATGGAAAAGCTAAACCACTGCGCAGACACCCAAAAGCAATCACATAATGCACAACGACAAGCCCTTTTACACAATCAACCGCTTGATTAAATCAATAATCATAAACATCAACACTGTAAAAGTTATACGAATGCAGTCACATTGTTAATAAATATATGGCGATAACTGCGAGCGAATCATTAATAAAATTCTCGAAATTTATCAAGCAATAGAAAATTTAACATCATCAAGCTTGCTGGTTTAGACCGTCTATGCAATAACAATACGCGGTGAAGACAGAAATGGACAGGAAGAGAATCTCATATTCAGCTTTTAAAAGCGAAAGCATACTTCCTGTGGTTTTCGTCACAATGCCGCGTAACTCACTCAAACGACCACCTTATGCCCTCAAATCTGACAATCAGAACTATAACCTCCAAAGTTGTTTGGTCATTAGAGGCTCCTTACGGCTACATTTTCTCCGCTATTTCCTCAGGCTACTTCATTAAATGAATGACTGAGCATAGTTACACACATCAAACTCTCCTTGAACTCGGATGAAAGACCAAAGGATAGCAGTGCAAGCACTGACCAATCTTTGCGTCAACATCGTGGCTATGGCTTAATGTACTCCTTGTTAATCCGCTTTCTTCCTCGACCGTTCATCCATAAAAACAGAAAAATGTTGACATATCGAAGTATTAGTGCGCAAACTGAACACAACTTGAACAAAGATCAATCATTAACATAAGTTAACCTCTCAAACTACATTCAGTTCATTAGAATACAGCAAATGGGATAGAATCATGGAAAAACAAATGACAAAAAATGAATTATAATACAAAATCTTATCCTTCTTAGCACTTTACTGCACTCATCACGAATATCTAGCATTAATGCTTTTGATTCACAGACGCAGCACGCCTCATATAAGATTCTTCCTCAAAGGAAAATTCTACGAAACTAGCATTAACCAGAAACGAAGACAGTCCGTAAAGACATCTTAGGAATGACGAGGAACAAGGATCATTGAGTCTGCACAAAAAAGACAATAGATATCCACAGATGCTTAAGACAGCAAATGACTCTTGTTGACAGTTGGTTGACTCGTATGTCCGGTCGGTCATAATAAGAAAGAGGATTAAGAAAAAGCTAAATTAACATCTCCTCCTCGAACTTAGTTAAACGCTCAAGAAGGACAGCTGCTGGTGCTATCGCTCATGGAACCGAACCGTTGCACAAGATGTGTTTCGCGACTGGCCTTTTAAGGCAAATTTCCTTCACATTAATCTGTCGCCAGTTGCATGCAAAAATAACTTACGCAACAGAGGTTCAATTGGAAAATGGTAGGTTCAGAATATCGCCTCCGCAGTGTGAACAACATCGATTTTAAATTTAACCTTAGCAAAATTGCCCGACAGAGAGGAAGGCATGGGCACAAGCATAGACATATACACACAATGACATGATGCTCCCGCAATGTATTTGTGCGAAAATTCACAACAAACACATAAAAGGATCCACACCCTTATTCTAATGATTAAATAAACCATTTCATCATTTCAAAGCTGTTTATTCAGTGCTGCTAAATTATCAGCTCGCGATTATAAAACTTTATTCATCACTCAAGGTGACCATAACATTCTAAAATAACGAATACATCGAAAGAACAATCAAAGCCGCACACCTCCCTTCATCCTAAACTCCTATCCTTCCTATGTTGCAAACCGAAATCTGTTTCTGTCCTAATCGCCACAAGATCACACAACTTAACTTAAACCTGACTGCTTTGGATATATCGAAGCTTAGAGAAAGGGTGTAAAATAAGGAAACGCGCACACCAGCGAATCAAACAACCGCAGCTCATCACCCCACCCAACGTGAATAGAACGTTAGCGTTGAGCCCGCACTCCACATGACGTTTGCGAGGCATCTAGCTGACAGGTTCATTCGCGCCTTCTAGATCACATAACATTCTCTCTTACTTCATGAGATGAATAAAGCCAAAATAAGGGAGCGTTCTTTGAGATGGAAATTGTAACTGTGATCTATGAATGTTTTATTAAATCTACTGTATTGTAACGTTAATATTCGCTCATCTCACAGCATATTCATCTCCACTTGTGCTTTTACATAAGAGTAGATGGATTCATCTGAATGTAAGAGATAATGGATGAATGCGGAATAGTTGTAAGCACAAAATCGTTACATTGCACTCAACTTTAAAAACCTGCCTCCTTTTATATAAGAGATTTTAGGTGAAATAAGTTCTTTACAGATGTTTTGATAAAACAAATTCTCTATTTGAAACATGGTATTTTATACTGAATTGATGTTTAAATAGAACTAAAGTGAAGGAAATGCATTGTGGTTATAGAAGCACTCAATGTGTTCTTAGGACAATGGCAAAGTTTCCTGGAAGTAATGCAATGACTGCTGTTAGGTGCGCTGATAGTCTGTTTGTCAAAGGCATTTTTTCATCCAACCAAACACATCAATCGAGAATGCCAATCTTCACAGAGTGGAACAAATCATGTTGTCTTCGATTTGTAGATCAAACCATCGTTCTTCATCGATTCATCATCGATATCATTATACAAAAACGGTTATTGGCTGTAAATATTTATAGGTTGGTAAGTACAGCAAGAGACATAATTGCTCATGAAAAAAATCAGAGCGTTTATGGCTTGCCGGATTCCCATCTCGCGATGTCCGGTCAGTTTGTTGATTACGATACAAACCTTCTGTCCTAGAAAATGCTAAGGCCCCTCCCCCCCTCCTGGTGGATTATTTAATAGAAGTTAATAAAACAATTCTTCTTCGATGGTTCATCGCCGATGCGATTAACCAACGACGCCATATACCATGAGTTTGCATCGCATTCTACTTCATCCCATTAAATCCACTTGATACGTTTCCTATCGGCAAATCAGACAATGGCATGTCGCTTTTATTCAGTGAGTACCACTGTTCAAAACGAATCGTCACTATAGGCGCACGATACAATTTTGGATGAAATGAAAGAACCAAGAAAAAAAAACCATTTGTTCTTATATATGATTGGTTATTTCGTATAATGGTTCTTATTCTTTCAAGTTTATGAAATTGAAACAAAATTTATGAATAAGCGTTCGGAATGATATGAAATACGATAAGCTTATTTCGATAGCATTTGCGATGTTTAGTGAAAACTGCTAAGAATTGTGCTCATTCGACGAGGGATATGTGGTCGACTCTGCTTTTCGGTGTGTTCTGTCCGTTGCTAACATATGCGGTCACTGAAAATGAAAAGCTTGCCCACGATCTGCTAGTATCAAAGGATAAACTTCTCGTAAGGCCTTTTAATTATCCTTATCTCAAAGTCGTTGTTTGGCTCTTAATTCCTTGTCCAGGCTCCACATCTGTAGTAATAAACAATTTTTCGGCTTCTGACTGTATTATTTAAATAACGCTCTTTACATTTTTAAAGGCAAATACTATCTTAAGTCACCTTGCAGACGAAGGAAAAAAAAGATGAAGAGAGTATTTAAGTTATTTAGAGAAGCCTCTATCAAATATCATTTTTGGGGGCTTACAAAGTGCAATACTATATACTGAGCTCGGATGAGTCAAAAACGATAGGAAACGAAGGTTTAAGGTGAATGCCAAGATCTTCAAATTTAGACGACATGGGCCAAGCAACTAAATTTGTGGTCACCAACTGAATCAGTTTAAAAAAAGTTTAGCTTTGTGGTACAAAATACTATCAGGTACTTTGTCATCTTTTCGGGGTATTTGCAAAACATGTCCATCCGGTCGGTGGAATTGCAATTGTGTATACCGTGTCAATCTTCTCGCCGCATATTGCACCAATCTCTGTTGCGTGCTCTGAAGAGATACTGTACATGGTGCACTAATAGACAGAGCGATGCGCTTGCAATGTATCGTCATAACGCAATAGAAAAGAAAGAAATTGTAGATCTGTCTATTAACATTATAACGTCTCTGCGAAACATTGGCAGCCTTTCAGACGGGAACAGGGGGGAGGGGGCTAGCGGAGAAAGGCAAGCGTCCCTTCCTTTTGGGCTTAAACTTCAAATGCCTCCTAAGTGATGAAGCAGCACCTGAAATTATTCGGGCAAAGCGTTCATTTCAGACTGAGGCGGGACGACTGGAAGATTTGGCTGTGCTTCTGCTGAAAGAAAATGCGAAACATGAACAATTAGAGGCATTGAAAGAGAGTCTTGTTGGATTGCCGTTCGGTGCATATCGCACATTGCCACGTGGCAATCGACCCTTATTGTCTCAACGTTCAATCAACAAACCTATGAGTGAAGCAGAGAAGTTGCGTTTGAGTGAGATTCTAACGAGGTTTGTTACCTTCGTTCGCATACTTGTAAACAATCTTGAAAACCTATTAGAGGCATTGAAAGAGAGTCTTGTTGGATTGCCGTTCGGTGCATATCGCACATTGCCACGTGGCAATCGACCCTTATTGTCTCAACGTTCAATCAACAAACCTATGAGTGAAGCAGAGAAGTTGCGTTTGAGTGAGATTCTAACGAGGTTTGTTACCTTCGTTCGCATACTTGTAAACAATCTTGAAAACCTTCACTTTAACGTTTTTCCGTTTGTGCCATTGATCTCCCACCACGGACTGAAATCGGAACTGTTCCACTTGTCATAACGATGACAAATGTATATATCCAATATGTTCGATGAAAAAAGCATATGCAGAAAATTTGGCTGTTGCAATTCATCATGTTGTCTCGTAAGTGGAGGTATTATACAACTGCTGTTATAAAACTTTGATTCAATTCAGGAATATCGGAACTTTGCTCTGGCAGTGTTCAAAAAAATTCGTAACAGAGTGCTTGATGCAATTCCCCAAATGCTATTAAAATACCATACACAGCCCAAAGCTTTGCTCTATTAAGAATGCAGCACTGATAAATTTTGATATGAGGGATAAACCATAATTGTTGTATTGCTGATAGAATCACAAGGAGCAGTATATATTGTGCTTCAAATGTGCATCGGTAGGGGCTGTAGTGTTAACGCGATGCATTGGCAATTTAGAACTCTAGTTAGACGTTGTAGAATTTAGCTTTATTTCAACAAACATCTTTATAAGTAATTTATAAATGATAACCGCTGATTTCTTTTGTATTCTTCAGATTTGCACGTATACCAGCAGATGAACACTTGCAAATTCAAAATGGATTTGCCCGACTATGACCTCGCTAGCAACAGTTAAACGCATAAGAGGAATCTGAATCAGATGTGCGCACTTCTCTCTCATTTCCCTTCCTCCTTCATGTGTCTTAGCAAGAGTTGTTGTGATGTTTCTGTTATATTTCCGCAGGAAAGATTCAAAATTATGTTTTAAAAAGTGCACAAAATTGCTGACTATTTTGTGCCATTTCAAAAATTACTCCTTGTTTTTTATTTTGGTTTTTAATTATTTATATAAAATTTTTTTTCTGTATGGCAAGCTTGTGATAACACTACAGGGCTACCAAGTTCGACGATATAAACCATCAAATTCCTAGGATTCAACAGTGATGATGTTATACGAATTGATGATTGAAATTATTAATTTAAGTATAATATTTCACTCATAATAACTCAAACGCAAAGTTTTTCGCCTAAATTACTCATTTATATTGGAGTTTTTTTAATCGCAAATAAATTTTCTTTTTTTGCCCTAAAAAATGACTGATTTTGTTGAACCTCACTTCTCATATTTGGTAGATTTTCATTTCCACAGCAGTATGTGGATTATTAATTTTGCTAGCCAGTAGTAGATTTTCCAGCCTACGAAATAATTAAGTTAAATGCTCCATGCTTTCTTACTAGAAAGCGCGTTATGTGCTTTATTCGAATAAAATGTTCTTTTTATATATAGTAATTAAATGCTGCAAGGACACAAAGGCAAATTTGTTAGCCGTGCATGAGCTACTAGATATATAAGACGAACTCAAACCTCTGCAAAATGGTTCTCTCCGAAGGATGCATTGTGTAAATTGTCTTTAACAGTGGTCTACTCTCATAGCTGATCATTGTTTCTATCAAATAAAGAGGAATGCAAGATTTCAAAAAGTCATTATAGAAGTTCGAGGAAAGAACGCGGAATAAGTCAGAAAAACTTTCGATGCTTCTGGAAAAATGAAAAAAAAGGTCATTTTCGATAGCGGAAGATATATTTTTATTGTTAGAAGAATGCGACGTTAATAGTACCCACACCAATATCAAAAAATGAAATGAGCAATCGGAATGAGAAGGCCACCGATGGGCATCCTATAACGTGATTGTCGTTTCAAACTTATGCTGATATCAAAAAGAACTGCCGCTGAGGAAAATGGCGTTGCGACTTTTGATTTCGTTAATCACGACGCTCTAGCCAATAAGTCGAAGATCTCAGCGATGAAATGGCTTTTCTCCGAGCGAATTAAGCATTTGATAAGGACGAATATACTGTACGGTTTGCCTGGGAAATTTGCCTCAATATCGACGCCATTATGGTCCCGGTGGCGGTTAGTTAGAAACTCGGTGATTGCCGTCGGCTAAGTAGACTGCGTTTCTGGATGAAGCAAACAAAGTGCAGTATTCTAGATAGGCCAAACACTGCCCGTTGATCGTAGCCCATTGGCTAGTATGGTCGTAAAATGCTTGCCTCAAGCGCGTATCTAATGCTCACCTCTAAAGCAAGATGGCATCGCCACTTTTAGTCTCGTTCAGTATGACCACGCCTTTCATTATGATTGCTTTGTGAAGTGGGCAGTGCTGTGCTTTCTTTTATTGTTAAATCCAGCTGCAACAAGTTGGTTGCTTAGGTAGTAGTAATCACTTCGAAATATTTTCTTCCTAATTCCCTTCAGTGAGGTAATCTTTGATGTCTTAATTATATGCTCCAAGTATTGTTTTGAATGGTTCATTATAAGTACTGTTTGCGGTGTTAGGTTGTTGGCTTACCATAGGATTCAAAGAGAGGAAAGATCAACCTCACGAGACTTCGTGAACTCTCATATTGAGCCAATGAACCCATTAGAGCAAAAATGCAAACGAATGGAGTATTTGTGAATTTAACTTCTCCTCCACCCTCTTGTTGAAGTTAACCTTCCATCTCCCCATCCCCTCTTGAGTTTTGCCCGAGCCAAAACAGCTGTAGCAAATTGATTCACCATCAAATGTGTTTTGCAAGAAGTAATACGTAACGTTTTTGCCATCTCTGAATAGCATCTTGCGATGTCTTTCATTCGAAAGAATGTGATTTCGAAAGAATTTCGTTTCCTGCACAGCTCAGCGAATCACTATAATTTCCTTGTTTTCTGTACGTCTAAGGGATAGCGCGATTCGGCAGTTTAAAAGAGTGCATGACCTAAAGTGAACTCATAAAGTGGGCTATTGGTGTTGAGAGATCACAGTTTCCTTATCGCTGTGCACACAATATTTCGGTACGAACCTCTCTCAAAAGCTGTCGTGTCAAACTGCAGTTCGACTAACCGTTTTCGAGTGCCATTCCAATCTCATCTGAAAACAGAATGGTACCATGAGTAAGAATTGGCACCTCGGTAATTTAAATATCACTGCCACTAGTTCAAAGAGGAAACTCAAAACTTGAAAGAGATGTGAGCATGTTGAAATAAACGTGGATAGCGATAATTGCTGTCTGTCTAATCGCTCAGTTTTCTCCCCGTTTCTCATTTCTCCTCTCTATCCCCATTATCGATTCCACATAAATAGGTAGATAAAAAATACAAGCGTAAGGGTAAAGTGAATCCATGTGTTAATTATAAGGAAAAAGAAGGAAGACAGAGGTGTTAGTTTCTGAATCAGAGATTGTTGGATGCATATAGCCGACTATGCAACATCACTAATTTATTATTGTGCTCATTTCGTTGTTCTTGTGGTGATGATAGTTTCGCTGAATATTTGCTCAATTTGATACAATATTAACCGACATAACGAGCGGAAAAATGATTACATTAGTGATGTTGATATGTGATATTCCAACACTGCAAGAGTCAAAAATAAGACTAGAGGAGATGAAGAACAGTTTGGAGAAGTATGGTGACAGAACTGGTGCAATGAGTAGTTTTGCATCTCGCTAATCCGACCAACCAATTTTACAGAAAAATATGAGCGCTGCTCCCATCTGTTGCAAATTAAATAACTAATTCTTGCTAGTATCCCACTAAAGATCACTTTTCCATAGCTCAGCTGGTACAGAATGTACACACGTTTTCATCACTTTCAAATGTCAATGGTTCTTTTAAGTTTGATAGATCAACGTGCATCATGCGTTGGAGGGTTCTCTTTTAAGTAGAATATATCCATCAGATCTCATAACTCCAACTTTAGTGTTTATTGTATGGATAAACAAAACAAGTTCATAAAAGCGTATGATAGCATATTTTAGACTACTAGGAAAATGAGGAAGAAAAGAAGCGATGTGCGGGGAATTTGGGAAGTGTTCTGGGAGGACATATGTGGTTGGGAATTAAAGTGGAGAGTATAATCCCGGGAAATGGGAATGTTGTTCGTCGAACTCCACCACACGAAACTGTTTCTGAGCGAGCGTTCCAAAGATAGTTGATCAAAGTGGCCCAACATCCTTACAAGATTTTTTCAGTGTGCGTTGGAGGTCCTGATCTCTTGGTGTATTCATTCCAGCATTCACAAGGTATTGAGTAGACGCGTCCAACTCTTCTGCACATTCGTCGCTTATTGTGCCGTCAGATCAAGCACTAAGCTCCGGAGTATGCTTCAAGGAACCAACACCTTTTTACTAATATTGGTTGAGTGGCGGTTGCTTAGTCGGCACTTTGCTAGTCCACACTAAACATGAATGTCTGTGTGGTACGGTATTATTGCTTCGTGAATCGTTGAAGCTAAAAATGTGAAATTTAATGGATACAATGTATATCATAGAACGCCTCATGTAACCTCATTCCATTTGGCCTGTCAATTCGATGATAAAAGAAGATATAATTGCCCAAAGATGCTTTAAAATTTGTGTGGATTCCGCAAGTGCGATGATTGAATTTTACACCATTCAGGGTATAAAAATAAATTTCGGTATGTGATTGTATATGATCGTCTGAATTGAAACGTGAACGTACCATTCTGCATATTGGTGGGCAATTTAGAGAGTTGCTGCTCAGGTTAATGAAATGAAAAAAACGCATATCTGTTCTGGTATTCTTCTCCAACTATTGTTTAATGCATATTTTCATTGGTCAATAACTTTGAGTAATCTTTCTCATGAATATAATCACGCTTTGCGTATATCGTTGAGCATTCATTGCGATATAAATGTAACATGTAGCAAGATACCGTTTATTAGTTTGTAAAATGTCCACTTGTAGGTATTGTTGATATGAAGTAGTAACATAGTTCAACGACTGCCACATATTTATGCTGGAAGGAGGTGTACGTTACGATTGCACAAATGGCATCCACTGTTAATTCCGATAAGGCAACTGCTTTGAAAGGTAAGCGTTGATATGTTCTATTATCAAATTGATGTTATCCTCGATGAAATGCGATGGAGAAAATAGTTTTGGCTCGATAAAATGAAGCACTTGAAATATTGTCACCTGTTGAAGTTTTATGTGTCAAATGTCAAATGCTTATTGATTTATGGCTTATATCCTAGTCATATTCTTGAATATTCTTACTAGTAAGTTAACCGAACAGTGCAACAATTAAAAATTGCAAACGTTACTCAGTCGAAAAAGATTGTTCGCCTAGTGGTCATTAGCACGAAGAATGCATTAGTGACGCTACTGAAAAGTCAAAAAATTTTGCTAACAACAAATATTTGATTTTCTAAAAAGTTTAGTGTTGGTGCGACCGTATATTAGAATTTGAAATCCATCAGATTAATTCGCGTTCATTAAAAATCATATAAAATTCGATTCTTCCAGAAAAAAAATCTTCCTGATTAGAGGCCGTTTTATGAGTAGCTATGAATTAACGTAATACCGGCGTATTTTAGCATATTTCATGAGCATTAGCACATTTTACTAAGTCATTAGATGTGTATTCTGGATTTTAGTTGATGACAAATTAAACTGCTCTTATATCCTGAATAAGAAATTCGAAGAGGAAGAGGGATAAATGCTTAACTTCTTATCTCTAAAATGCTTCCCGATTTTTTCAATTTGTTTCGGTGCTGTCATACATTTGATTTGAACGTTTTGGTGCGTCATCGTACTGGAATTATTCAAATCGAATCGCCAACCAAATTTTGTGATTCATTTCGTAATCTATAGCGATTTTATTGTTTCTTTTATCGTTAATCTTTTCAAGATATATAGGAATACGTTGTGCACTCTTTTCTGTTTTGCCGACAACGCGTTAAAATTGCAAACATGATCTTAGGATTTCC